>CM052165.1:9071488-9152878 GCA_028455555.1 Augochlorella aurata | reverse complement strand
AAAAGAAGACGAGCGACCGCGCTCTTTCCTCAACAATCAAATCAGCGCGGTCCAATTTGATTCGCGAGCGAGGCGGGCTTACCCTGTCAAAGAGACCAAGACACACCGAGGATAACGGCACGGCGGCGGCGTGATCCCGGCAAAGATCCTTGTGCTTTGTGTCCTTAATTAGCGCGACTGTCCTTTGTCGGGTTCGGCTCGCGGGAGATGAAAGCGCGGGGATCGCGACGGCGGTAAACAGCGATCGGGACGATTACTCGGGATGGATTAAAATACATTCCCATGGAGAATCGCGTGGCCGTTCCACGGGATTCCCTGTCGGCCGTCAGCGTTTTACGGCGGCCATACAGACTGTACGAGCGACTGTGCGGCTGGCTGTACAGGCGGCTATGCAGCCGGCGCGAAATGACGGAGAGCCGATAAGGGTCGCGGGAACGACGGTGTCGTTATTATTAAATAAGGCGTGGCGAAAGAGGCGGCGCTGGTAGTCAACGGTTATCACGGCGGACAACGGAGGAGGGGATCATGCATAATTCAGCGAAAACTTCGACCCCCGTGGGATTGTAGCCGAGAGGAGAGACAGCGTCGATGCATCCCGCCGAGTCGAGCCGAGTCGAGCAGCGCAGAGCAGAGCGGAGTAACGGCACTCTGTCCTTTGGTTCGTGTCACGAGCTCCTCTTCGCAATCTTTACTCAGCCATTAACGTCGAACAACTTTTTACGATATTCCTGGAAGCCCGATCCTCCCGTAACTCCTAATTCGCCGAGTCCCGGCAGCGCTCCCCGTTTTTCACCTTTAATTCGCGGTACACCCTCGGTCGACCAATCGGGCAACTCGGCTGCTCGGGTGATGGAACAGTCACTTGGTTGCAATCAAATATCGTTATTCTAGAATATAGTACGATGGGGGAGTTATAGTTAGTTATTTATCTGTGTTACGCTGCTTGGGAGCACATACAGTGGGGAACAAAATTGAGTCACTGTTTTTAAAACGGTATAGCTTTTTTAAAACTGATCTAAATGACTTGAATTTGATTTTACTTTGATTTTGACTTACTACGGGAAGCAGGAAGTTTGATTAGAATTGATTGGACGAGAATCGTCGATAATTTTTTAATGGGAAATTATGAGAATAACTGGCGGATATATATGGACTCGGATAAAAATACGCGAGGACGAATAGCTAAATTAAATGAGGTTGCGTCGAACCGGATGCAACTTGAAAAGTAATGAAATGCAAATAGAGTTCGAATGAAGGAGGACATAAATAGGGTGCATAAAACATGTAGGCACACATAACTCTGTGGCGCTCTTGTTGTATCTTCGATCGGGTTTGCATTTCATGTTTGCAGTTAAATATGTGCGCAGCACATATTTACAAGCGATCCGGCAAACAAAAACGTGGAATCATCCACGGTGGATATTCAAACGGCACTTGTTGTCCGCGACGAGAAGAACTCGACTCCGTGAAAATTAAAACAAGGGATTGTTGCATAAACGAGAACCCCGCGGACTATTTTCATAGCTGACTCTTTCGCATTAGAAAAATCCCGGGTGAACTTACTCGAATACGTCGAGACGGGGATGAACTTTCAAAGGTCAGCTGTCGGCGTGAAAGGAAGCAACGCTTCAGATTCTCTGGATATTTTTGAGCATTCTTCGGAGACGGAGAGCTAGCCCCGGGCTGAAATTCCGGGGGAGTGGATAATAGTAAGGTAAAGTAGGTGAGACGTTAACCCATTAATTGCCAATTTTTTAATTTCTGACGGGAAAAGTTATGTATACGCTTAAAAAATTGTGTAAGAATACAATTATATTCGAATTAGGTTTTGTTGTGAAAATATGTTTCAAAAAGTCCCGAATGGGGATCGTAAAAATTAATAAGAAAAGATCTCTCTTTATTCTATGAATTATTTTATATATTCTAAATTATGTTTTATCTTCATATCAAAATAAAAGAAATAAAAGAGTGAATAGATAGCTTTGGTGGCTGAGAGTCGATATACGACTGACTGCAAAGGGTTAATGGTTTAACGCCGTGGTCGGGTCGCGTGGGACGACGAGCAGACCGTGCGATAACATTAGTCGTAAACTAATGGGGTCGGCCGGTCGCGGCCGAAAAACAGCACGGCCGGGAATTAGGTGTAACGATGGAGTCATTGAAACGTCAGAAACTGTTCGGAAACAATGAGACAGCGGGCTGGGTGACGGGGCGACGTTGCAACGGCCGCTTACCCCGAGGACAATGAAGTTTATGCGGCGCCGAGTGCCGTTATCTTACGGCGACGCGGAGGATTAAGTTTCAAGCACCACCGACGGAGCTTGCACTTCTCGCCTGCTTATGGCGAACGCTCTGGAGCGTATTCGCATCCGCGCGTAATTCTCCGAGCCGTCCTCCGTTTCCCTTTCGTGGATATTGTTGTCGACGCGATAAGAACCGGTGTACCGCGGCGTTCGCGCTCCCCCGACCACTTTTTCCGTCCCCGCGTTCCAATTAGCATTTCTAGAAAACTTCTTGTTCGTTTCTCTATACCGAGCACCGCGCTACTTCGGAGAACCGTAAGAATAATCTATTCCGACGATTCCGCTGACCAACAAACTTTAACCGTTTGCGATCCAAAAATGTTCTCGAATCGCCCGCCAAAAATTCGTATTTTTATTCACGAAGCGATAGATAAAGCTCCAAAGACAAGTTAATGATAATTAGTTCGTCCTCGAAAAATAAAACAACCAAATATTGCCGTGGAAAGATGAATTTTCCAATTATAATGTTCTAGCGATCGCGCCAGCTGCTCTAATAAAATATGGAACAGACATATCGTCGCGAGAAAGTTCTCAGAATTTTGCCATGGAATTAATTCAATTTTCTTGGCGTAAAATTGAAATCCGAGACGTCGGACGTCTGCGAGGCGGCGAGCGAGCGTGTGCAAACGGAAAATGGAAGACGTACTCCGCGGCGCGGGTGCTCGACGATAAATTTCGGAAAATCTAACGCCCTCAAGCGGGCTTCACTTCTGATTTCTCGAGCACAATTCGAGGCAGGTGGCCTCTGAAAAATGCGACGTTGCACGAGATATATGCCGGCGGAAGCGATTTTATTTTGCCGCGGAACCAGCGTTCATAAATTGACGGTAAAGTTGAGAAATTGTAATGGAGCCGGCGCGGCGCGGCGCGCGAATGAATGATGGCGCGCGTCGCCGAGAAAAAGATAGAAGGCTTCGGGAACGACCGTTGATTAATGCCCTATCACGGTGACGTAAGAAGCCAGACGGAACACGACGCCATCAGGATTTAAAACGACTGAACCGGAACAAAAGATAAGGAGGACGCGAATGTTTGAAGGATCCGCGATCACCGGAAATCACGCCGGCGGAAACCTCGGAAGAAGGCAGCCTGGAAAAACGACGATGAAAAGTCCTGTTTACGACCGCGTACCAAACGGAAAATTCCTCTTTTCGAGAAAACCGGGCGGGAAACGCGGTGATTAATGAGGCCCCGTATCGCGCGACCAATACATACGCTCCGACTCGCGGTTCCCGAGTTCAAGAGCCTCGTTAATCATTATCGGACACCTGTGTTTTTCCGTTTTAAGCCACTCCGGCTTTCCCACCTGACGATCGCAGGAAATCGTCGCCATGAATACCACTATGGACATTCTTAGCCCGTCATTCGGCTACCGATCTTTCCTATGGCGTTTGCCTAGAGAAGGTATTCGAAGGCGCAGAACCATAAGCGGTTGATCTAGGTATATCAAAATTATTTATGAAAGCTGTCCATCAAAATGATCTATTATTAAAATTGTCCGTAAAAATTGTCTGTTAACATTAAATAATAAAAAATAGTAAACCATTATTAAAATTGTCAGAGCTACAGAAAAATATTAATATCCAATTTATTCAGCAAAAATGTATATCATAATGAATGATATCAGAATAAACTAATATATCAGAATAAATAATATCGTAACAAATGAACGTATATAACTGACCCAGCACGATCCTACAATCTGACCAAATTTTGCAAACGACAACGATTCGTATTATTTGGTCGACAGGGATGGCATTGTATCACGGTCGCGATCCGTCACACCGCGACGGTGGCCGAGAGATCGCGAGAATCCTCGACGGTGATATCCGTTCCCGGTGAAATTAGACGAGGGAAGGTAACAAGGGAAAAGACGAATGACCCTGGCGAATGAAGCCGGAGGGCCGCGGTGCTCGGTTGGACCCAAGGGTAAAATTTGCATCGTGGATCTCTCTTCTTTCGTTGTTCTTTCGCTGTTCCCGAGGCTCGCGCTCGTTTTATTACGTCGCGACTGTGGAAAGCCGCGAGACGGAAAGTTTATAATCGGCCGCGACCCCTCAAGGAACACATCATCCGCTCGTTTCATCCCCCGGAAGACGGATAACCGGTTGAAAAAATGTACCGGGACCCGGGCGAGACATTTTCCGCGCGCGTCTGCGTTTTGCAAATGGATTCTGCTTGGCCTGTACTGGCCTTTGTTATGCATATCTAATTTCATCCTTTACACGTTAGGAATTAATAAAAAATTGATAAACTAGAGATTTAATAAAAAAGAGATTTCGTCACAATTTTTTTCAATTTATAAAAATAATTAGAAGACGAGATCCAGTTAACTTTTGCTGCTTGAGACACTGATTGAGACAATTTCCATTTTGCATAAAGAGTAACAGAATTTATATATTTATGACAAAAGAGATTGCTAACCTATCAAGCTTATTTTGACTTACATTTAAAAAATGGTTAAGAATGTAACTATGTTAAAATAACTCCGACTGCAAAGGGATAATTTCAATTTAATTATGCTGCATTTCCTTTTTGCATAGAAGCCTGCAGCCTACACATCGCAATATCGATATCTATACTAATCAGCTTTACGTCTGCACGGTTGCGCATCATGGCAACCGAAAAAGATCGTGGCAACGTTTAGGCGAACGAGGAGAGCTCTAGCTCGCAACGGTTACAGCGGAACGAAACGTTCTCGAACGGCGGAGTTTCGGAACAGAGTTTTAATCGGCCGGTATCATGCGGGATTAATAAAGCATGCGCGCGCCTTATCAAACATTTACGGCTCGCATCAGGACATCCGGGCAATAAATTGGCAAACCATTCCTCGGGTTTACGGGTTCCATAAAACGGGGGACACGGCGAAAAAGAGAAATAGAAACAGGCGTCGCGCGACGCGCCGCGTCGTAAAAGATGGAATCGCGTTTAAAGGGTTCGATCCGGCCGAGGATAAAACGCTGCGCCGAAATGAAATGGAACGTTTTCGCGTCGCGGCGCGACGCGTCGCATCGCCGAAAACCCGGCGCGCACAGATACACCCGTCGCAATTTAAACGGATGCGAAAGTTACGAGAGATTGTTGCAGATGAAGCTTGCTGAATTATACAACAAGAGATTTTATTTCTGCAACTCTATTACTGGAGTACGGGACGAGAAGGCTAGACGAAAATGAGAATTCGTCCGGTCGAAATAGAATGTTCTCAACCCTTCTATAATAATGGTAGTAAATATAACTAGTAAATATAAACATTGACAGTAGTAAATATAAATGTTCTGTCTGACGTAGGAATTTATTAGTAACAAAGAAGGGCTACTCGACGTAGTGAAATAAATCGCAGTGCAAAGGGTTAACAATCGTTAAAATACTGTCACATTATTTTCAACATCTCACAATTATGAAAAATGGAAAGACATTATCATCTAATTTATGTTCCACGAAATTAACTTAGGCAGTTCTCGTTTCGCATAAAGAGCCGCAGTCTAATCATTATGCGTACGTCGCTTAACGAGTGAAAGCTGCTAACGGTGTCAAAGAAGGCGGAACGATGATTTATGCCAGTTTTCTAATTAATGATTCATATACCTAATAGAATTTTCTATCGCCTTTGCGCACGCGGTATCTGGCAGACGAAGGTTCGTCCCTTGCTGTTTCAGAAAATAAACCGGTGCGTGAAGTTTCGACGCAGGCATCGTTTCATTGCGCGTTCGATACACTCCGCTGCAAATGCATAAAATCTGGAGTTTAGCTATTATTGCGGATCTAAAAAGTTCCATAAATTGCGGTTACGGCGGCCTCGTTCTGGAAAGTTTCAAACGCGCTGCATTCGCGGGTACTGTTGTTTCGCTGTTTGTTTCAGTAATGAGAAACAGGGCAGGAAGACACGAAACTAGATATCTCGCAGCTTAATACCTATTTATGATGCTAATTAAGCGAGATGCGCAGCTCCTGGGCTTCGACATTGATTTCGCATGGAACTTTCGCGTGAAACACGCATTCGATGCATCTTCAATTAAATAAGTCCTCCATGGAAATATCCATACGTAATGAATTCGAATATTTAAACAATAATATTCAAATATAAAATATTTAAATAATTTCCTAATAGAAAGATGTGTTGGAAGAATAATGGGATTGTTTCAACCTCCAATATTTTCAACGCTGTAAACAACCCACGTGTTTACTCTCTATATTATTATTTTGTACTGTATCCTGTGATCCAAAACCTGCTTAATAAACAAATATATAGAAATAGTGATAATAATAAAAATAATAATAATATTTCCTGCACTTCTTTTTCACATTATTGTCTCTTTAATTACGTTTCATGTATGATAAACTAGCCTATAAGAATTGTTTTTACGTATACACATGGCAAACTCCGGCGACGAACGCCGGAGGAAACGATTTTGGTTGCGCCCCACGCGAAAATTCATAACTCCTAACCGGGAAAGGGAAAAATGGTCGACGAAGTCGCCGAATCGACGCCGACGTGTTTGCAAATGTTCGACGCGCTGCGGAGAAAAATTGCCCATTTCATTGTCCGCCATTTCTCTGCCGGCGAACTAGCCTGTCATCCGCCCACCTACAACTGCAATCACTTCAATTGCGGCCAGAATGTTTTTGCTTGTCCCCGATCCTTCTCGAGCGGCAGTTTCACCACTTAATTAGTTGCTGGACTCGATTCGAACTTGCTTCTCCATTTGTTACTCCCTCGTGTAAAGGCCATTTTTAAATTAAAACTTCTCGGTCGATTTCATGACGAATAAAGACTCTACTCAAGAGCTGGAAATCGGAAACATTGCTCTTTAAAACGAGTCTAAAATCAGAACGTTCTGCGATCTGTTTGCGCCAAGTTAGCGGAGTTCAAAGGTCGGCGGTTTTCGCACGGTAATTTAGCAACGTATTAATCTCGCGAAGTAGTATATTTTAATGCAGCCAATGCGCGCGTTACATCGCGTCAGTAAGATATGAAATATTCGAGAAATATTCAGACAAATGAACAACTAGTATTTCACCGGTGTTGCAATAAACTACATGATCAAGGAAAGTTTGAATTTGTTTCCAATGCATAAAATTACAGGTCGCGAAAGTAATGGGAGAAAATAAATCTCTTACGATCTCAATCCATTCAGAAAAGTGTTATTTATAGCGCGCTATTCGTTTTGTCGAGTTTCATCATCAATTCTCAAGTTTCCATTGAATTCTTCCTTTTATTCCCGGGGAAACGGTATAGAAGAAAATTGTAGGAGCCGTGTGTATATGTCTGTGTCTATGTATATGCAGCAGCATTATTTTAATTTCGAACATCGGAACAATAACTCACGAACAATCGTTTTCCTGCAAAACTAACGCGGCGTCCAAGTATTTTCGCCCATTTCGCAGGATATGTTTCAAAATGTTGTCGCCTGCGCAGATTTATTGATACTACGGTGAATATCCGAACGATACAAAGTGTGCATCAATCGCAGTGAATAATCTGTAACAATAAAAACGGGAGACGAAATATCGCCGGGCCGTCGCATCGTTTTAACGAGGATTTAATCGCGGAAATATCCGTTCGAACGACCGAGAATCATTTTTCCGTTCACGCGGCGACGTCATTACAGGACCCGTTAATTTTCGCTGAAACCTCGCGTTTCGAACCGACGACGTCCCCGTCCTTTAGCCGTATTTAACATTCGATTAATTCCAGTCGCGTCCCCTCCGCCGCGCGCCGCGCGTCTCTTGTATACTCAACTAATTGATTTTTATATACGCGTGTGTCTCCGGCGAATTTGTTTGCCCCGCCGAATCAAACCTGCTTCATATTATTGTTTCGTAATATTTACATTTATAGGTGAACCATGCAGCCTGCCGTGTTTACTATTCCTCAACGGCGCTTTCCAAATTCGTTTTCAAAATCCTGCGAGTGTAAACGTCAACGAATTCTCCAACGACCGGAGCGGAAGGTTTTGATTTGTCCATTTTTTGATTTTTCGGCCAGAAGCGAATTACATTCGACGCTGAATCCAATGCATATTACTATTACGTTTCTCACTGTGCTGCATAGATCTGTCCTAAATAAAAAACAGCTTTCTTTCAAGCGATGCCCTAAAATTCTCGATGTAAGATCGATAAAATAAAAAAGGACAATTAAAGGACAATGTTCGAAGAAAATCGAGAAAGGGGGAAACACGTGCAAACAGGTTCGAGAGAGGGAAACCGTGCGCAGTCTAGCTTCGGTAGATTAAGCTCAGTGTCTGAAAAAGAAAAGCCGAGGGTGGGGGGAAGGAAAAACAGTGTCGAACAAGCCGGTACAAGCAGATTTTCCCCAGCGTCTCTCGCGCTGCGAAACTCGTTTCGCGTGAAAATGGCTATCGAAAAAGCGGGGCAAGAAATGGTTCGTCATCCGTGGAACGAGATTGCCGATGAAACGTAACATCGTTACGTCCCAACGGTAACATTTATCGCGGCGGAATGTAAATGCACGATCGGCCGGATAAATGCATTTGTCGATGCACCCATCGCGACGGTTTTTGTCGCGGCTGCGCTCGCTTCCGTTCTCCCCCGGATTAGAATCGATGCGCCGCGTCGGCTGACAATGATCGCCACGGCGCTTCAATTTATTCCCCCTATTTTTGTTTAACATAGAGGAGCGCTCTGTCTACGATGCCACGGCAAATGACAAATCAAAGGTCGCCGTTGCTTCCGGCTAATTATCGCAGTTTATAATTTTAAAAGAAAGAATTGTGCTCGGTGGGATTTTATCTGTAACAAAAGACGAGTTTTAAAACATACATAACTTTAATAAATTGAATAAACTTAAAATATATCTTGTAAGAGTTGGTCATGTCTGATATTTGAACAAAATGCTTTGGTTAACAACGACGTCGGTATTCCCTGGAGAGAATCTGCCGTCAATGAAATTCTTTTTCGCGTGTCTTTCGCGGCTCGCGGTAGCTGGGGCTCGTTAAATTGATTTAGCATGCGTCGGTAATGACTTGTTTAGTTTATTGGACGCCGAGCAGCCATGTGAATGAAACTGTAACAAATAACAGTCATAACAGGGCCGGCCCCCGCGTTCGTGCGATGTTAAGCGTCGCGTGACATCGATGCGCGGGCACGAAAACGCAAATTGCAAATGCCTAACCGCAAAAACGGGAATTCCACGGTCGTGATGCATCGGACCATGAAACATTCATTGTACACGGAAACCAGATATTAGTCGGCATCGATGTGCCGGTAGCCACGCACAAAGTGTTGTACGCGGAGGTCCGTTCGTCAGGACAATTCGCGAAACATGCCGATGAAGTATGACCGCGCGGATCAATTCGCGGAAATATGCTGGTCGAGTAACTGGGGGAATTGTTGCAGACATGGTGCATTAGGAGCCGTCCGTTGCGTAAAGGCATGCCCGTGCCGCTGAATATTCACACCACGATATGCTAAGTTGCGACAATTTATTACCGTTCCGTCTCTGTCCGAGTAAATATTATCGCAATGTTGCTAGTTGAAGCGGTCGTAGAAATATCGGTGCAACTTTGCTGCGTAAATTAATTAATTAGTTTCTTGGATTGTGGACCAGGCGGTGGTGTACTTGGAATTTCAGTAAATAATTAATAATCAAATGTTTCCAATGTTTAAATTGTCTGAGCAATGAATTTCTGAGGGGCATTTAAACTTTCTTATTTAATGTAATTAAATATAGAAACATTTGAATCAAAAGGATAATTTGATCGAAATCGTGAAAGTAGCTAGAGCTGTAATTATTGAAAACATTATTGTATTATGGCCAGTAATAGCGGAAAATAGTATAATATTGAATCGCTTTTCGCTTTAAACGTTTAACGAGACCCAAACGGGAGTTGAGAAACGCTGATCTAAAGCGCAGCGATAAAGTTGAGCCTATTACTGGCACTTCGATAAGACAATATTAGTTTACAACAATTATAACTTTGGAATAATGTTATTACTGCAGAACGCGGCAGCCATTTCGGGAAAATACAAGATTGGGCTATATGGCCGATGCAAAATAGTCGCGTGAATAACGTGGAAGTACAACATTGACGCTTGCAACATTTAGATATAACCTAAATGCTCGAATTACTGAGGAGTTCGTTCAACTTAGTACAGGATGATTGACATTTTCGAAAATACAGTCGTCTGGAACGTTCGAGATCTGTCACAACAGTCCATCGAGAATTATTATTGGAATTGTAACAAGTTATTATAGTAACTATTATAGATAATAGAACAGAATTTTATTCTAAGAACTCTTAATCTTAAAATTAGATTATCATTAGTAATTTTCAAGGGGTTAAACTAATAATAATTACATTGCGCAAAGTCGGAGGTAATAAGATTAATTTTAGAACTGTGTAAAAGGTACTTAAAATTAAAAAGAAAATAGAAAAATGCAGTGGAAAGCATCCGAAATGAATTACGTCAAAGACATTGCAATAACAGCCTCCGTGGTAATCGAACCACCGAACCCAGGGCCTCGCAATTAACA
The DNA here is from genome assembly GCA_028455555.1 of Augochlorella aurata. Classification (NCBI taxonomy): domain Eukaryota; kingdom Metazoa; phylum Arthropoda; class Insecta; order Hymenoptera; family Halictidae; genus Augochlorella; species Augochlorella aurata. The sequence continues at coordinate 9,142,081 of CM052165.1, read as the reverse complement.
GAACTCGAACGTTGCAGCGACTCCGCGTCAAAGCAGGGATATCCGATTGCAATTTTAAGTTGAGCAAGAACGAGATGGGGTCGGGAAGCGGTGCATGTACATACATAGAGCCGTCGGGATTCATTCTATCGGCGTCGATATCGCGATTCCCGGCCCGACGCGGCGTTCGCCGAAGGTTCGCGATAAAATCAAAGCGAAATCCCCTGAAAATCGCGCGCGCGGAGGAAAAGCCACGCATCCTCCGGATCGCGTTTTGACGCTCCGCTCGAGCGGAAGAATCTACCAGGGTTTTTGCGATGCTGGCTCCATTCGGCTGAGCTGGCAGAACCAATCATCTTCCGGACTGTCAGACCCGGCCCGGACTCGCCTCGCGATACGAATCTTCTCGGTTTGTAAGCTCCGTGTCCCGGATACGTGTAAGAGTAACTTCGGATGAACGGAGTAATAAGAAACGATATCGCGTGTCGCCGCGCTCGAACACGGCACTCCATTCGCGGGCACCGATCGTTTTCCGGTTGAACTTTGGAGGACTTCCGTGTAACACGCTGCTCTGTAATCTTATCCGATTTTTGCGCGACTTCGGCACGGCTGTGGTCCAGGCGCCGTTGATTCTCGTCGTTTGTTTCGATGGAAATTCATTTGAAATTCATTCTATTCATCTGACATGGAATATAATTATTACATAGAATCAATAAGTCGACCTCTCAATGCGAATACCTCAGCACGATTCGCTGAAAAGATGCAGGACCGTTTGGAGTGCAGCATTTGGCCAATTACAAGTGCGCCAGCCAAAAATCATCAGCTGCACAGCCAATTAACCCTAGAAAGTCGGTAGTTGCAGCCGCGGTCCCCGTTACACGGTGTACAAATAACCGGGTCGGTCTAATCAACGAGACGCGACTCCATTAAAACTTCGCGAATTTCCGACGAGAACGGAGACAACGGAAGGGCCCCGCGGACGGGCCAAGATTCGCGAGCGGATTAACCTCTCGCCGGATTAGCGGAGTCCCGGCGATCCGGGTTCGGGTCGAAGGGATTATTATACGATGGCATGGTGGTACGCCATCGGCCGTGAATTTGCCCGCTATCTCGGTCCCCGAGATGAGAAGACGAAGAATTCGCGGAGGCGATGACGGCGGCGGAAAAACGCGTCAACGTGTACGGGAAAAGGGGAGAGACGGGATTTATCGGATGAAATGCAAATTGAATCGTAGTTAGTGGGAACGCCGGGAAACGACGACGCGAGTAAATCGCGCTCCTCCTATTCCAGCTTCTCTCCCCACTCGCCTACTCGCCTCACCCCCGCGCCGTTCGGCTGGAGCTGCCGATAATTCGCACATAAATTCACGACAAATTGAAATAAAAACTGGGTCGATCGAGATGCAATTTGCCGGGATCCACTCGGCATCGCGAAAAAGAAAAGGCAAATAGAAGAACACCGAGAGGAGGATTGCTGCTGAGTGGGAGGAGCTAGAAGGCGGAGGGATTGTTTAGTAACCGGAAACCAATCGCGCCGCCGGTAATTCCCTTCTCGCGTATTAATTACGCGACTTCAGAAGTTCCCGCGATCGGATAAACTGCCGCGCGACCGCTGATAATTGCCGGCTTAATTGGCGAATATTATTTTCTTCCCGAGGCCGGTTGTTGCCGGCTGCGACGATGGGTCGCCGAGGGTGCTCGATCGGAGATCGTGCAAACGGTTTAAAGCGGCGATCGTCGAGATTAGATTTATTCGGAATGTTCCCAAGTAGGAGTACAATTTCACTGCAACCTAAAGCACTATGTAATCAATTATATCGAATAAAGTGATAGTAAACGCGAGACACGCGCGCCAATCTGTTGAACGCGATCAGCTACCGATAAACCAGAGATCGCATAAACTGTCTCGTATAATGAACATCGGGCGCACATAATGGCACTCGTATTGCTCCAGCAGATATTGTTAGATGTATCTTTATGTGCAATATGTTAACGACATTGTCGAATCTCAGCGTTTCTCGCATGCGAGAGCTAAACGGTGGAGACAAATGTCGCTCTCGGCCCAAGAGCGCAAACCCTCTAACAACGGTCCATTCACCGTCACGATTTACACCGCTATAAACATGATCTCCCGGTAACAAAATCCCGAGCGTATTAACCAGTTTGTCTAACCGAGAGGCGTCCACTTTTATTCGGTTCTGCCACAAGTGTCTGGCCAGCAGCGGTTTAAACTCCGGGGAGCGGAGAACGCGCGCTCGTTGTGCTACGCTCGAGATCGCAAAAACCGAAATTACTATATCGTTAACCGTAAATCCTGGCGGAACAGTATTTTCCGCTTTCCCCGGCCGGGCCCCTTTATGCCGTCGTCGTCCGGCTGACAACTTAAAATCCTCTCGCAGTGTCCTTTACGAGCCGCGCACGCTTAAGCGAAACATCGCGCACTTTTAATACTCTTAATACCGCGGCAGTCGTCGGCCGGGTTCGTAACACTTCTCTCATTGTGCGATTTTAAACATAACCGGGGGGGAGCGGCTCGTAAAACTCTTAATTTCGCGTAATGCCCGGCCGAGACCGGCCGCGGGGCCGGGGACGGAGCCCGGCATTTTTATGAAGCCAGAAGTGGCCATTAAGGGAGCCGGGCCGAGGCGCAAGGTCCGCGCTACCGAACCTCGGACACAGAGCCAAAGGAACACGGCCGAAAGGAGAAATGTTTCTCTGATAAAACCTGATTCGCCACGGCGAACCTGGGCTCCTTTGTTCTAGGAGAGACGAGCTACGGAATTAGAACCGCGTTAGCCCTCTTTGACGAGCTCGCCTCGCGCGGACTCTAGGCTCCAACCGGTTTCTTCCTCGGAAATGATCATGCTAACCCCGGGGCTTCTGTATTTTTTATGGCGACTTCGTTTATGGTCGCGGGAATTCCAGTTGGCTGTCCGAGGACTGCGGATCTTCATCGACTGGATGCCTCCATGTGGTTGAAATGGGGGAAAGTGATAAAAAATGTTGCTGTTAACTTTTCCTGACTGCTTCTTATCGTTTTTAATTTTTTGAAACAATTTTTAATTCTTTAAAACTATTTTGAACGATTTCTGACTATTGTTAACGACATTTAACCATTCTTAACAATGTCTATCTATTTTTAATGATGCTCTACTGAATTATTTATTTATTAGTACGGTGGAATTTATAACCCGTATCAGGATTTTACACGAATCTAACGCGATGGTCTACTGCACGATTCCTTTGAAAAAGAGCCTGCGAATGAACTATTTACTTGTCTCAGCGAGTACAACCCCGGATCGGATCGAGACGACGTTGAACATCGATTAACAGCGGGCATGAGTTATGGTATTAGAACTGTCGATGGAAAGTGGAAATCGAGGAAATCGAATGGAAAGCATCGAATGTAATTTCTGCGGAGGATACCTCGTAGCATGGAGTCAAATCACGGACGAATAAGAAAAAGTCCGCGGCGGGGGAGGGCGAGAGAGCTATCGATATCGCGACGATTTATGACGGTGGAGGATTCGCCAGAAGTATGATCGCTTTCACTGGGTGTACGGGCTTCGGTAAAATAGAGGAGGAATGAAGATCGTGACATTAGAATCTGGTTCGTGTCGGCTCGACTTAATCGTTTTCCATCGCTCGGAGCTTGGACAATATAGAGAGCGGAGAAAATTCGCACGTGACTCCATCGATCCTTTCCAAGCAACAATATCTTTTGCTTACCAACATTCCATAGCATAGTTTTTGGTATTGCAGTAACTTGGTTTCCGAAGCTTCTATTTTATAATTTTTGGTGCAAAGGAAAAGACAAACTATTGTTATAATTATTTTATAAAATGACTTTGCGAAAATTGACTATACGAAAGTAATGTGATAATATAAATCGGCTTATTATTTTATGAATAGAATAGTATTGAAGCAACTGAAACAGTCTGCGAATGGCTTACTAAATTAATAAAATTCTATGAATAATCGTCCTACTAGACATTAAACGGTGCATTCAAATTCGGCGGTGGAATAATCATTAACATCTACTCTATGGTTATATGAATTTTTAAATCGCGCGATTCACTGCGTCTGATCCACCTCTCTCCCTCTCGCCGAAATAATTTAAAAACCGCTGCTCATTTCGGTATCATAAGCCGGGCCCGGTACACAGCCCGACCAGCGACCTCGGAATAAAAATAGCGGAAAAGTTAATCGCCCCGCTCCAATTTAACGGGGAGAGCTCAGATTCAATTGTAACGTGCTCCATCAGGAATTCTTTTTGAGCCGTCCCCGGACGGATTCGCGAAACAGCCCGTAAAAAACATATAAAAGAGAATTTGCAACTAGGGGTAAGTTACTGACGGGAACGTTATTAAAAACTCACCGGCGTGGATCCGAGCCGGGCTTTTGTAATTAATTTCCGAGACAAATTCGCTGGAGGGTTAAATCCCGCTTTTCAAAGATAAATATACTCGCATCAAAAGAGATCGCTCGGGGTCGCGCGTAATTTGAATGTCGGTTGTCCGTTGTTTCGGAAAGTTAATCAAAACCGGTGATCTACGGAGGATTGCGGAGATTCCGTCGGATCCGAACGCGAATCGGAGAGAAAGAGAACCAACTAGCAGGAGAAAATAAATAAATAACTACGTGGAAAGAATTTTCCGATACGTGACCGACGAGATGTATCCATTTCATCGTTGACTCGAGGCGCTCTCTCGACTCGTCGAGAATATTGTGCCGGGTTTCGTGCGGGTATCGATTTCTATCGCCGTGAGCGGAGCAACTCGACAAAACAGCTCGCAGTTATTCCCGCAGAACGACGATGGGACGTGAACGAAGTAAATCAGAACTTCCGGTTCCCGGGGCAAGTTCAACAACACGGAGCCATCGCGCTCGCCGCTGAGCCGAGCCGCGCCGAGCCGAGCCGCGCCGCGGGGATTATCGATGATCGGGGAAACTTGATCACAACGGCTCGCCGCTACGTCACGGTTTATCACGTTTCCCCGTTTCATTAATATTATTGGACCCTCATTGTGCCCCGGTTCAATGATTAATCCCGTGGCACCGAGGCAAAACGCGGCGCGTTACCATTCCGACCTGCTCGGCTCCGTGTAATGGCCCTTTGTGACCCGCGTGTTTCTTCTCTTTCATTTCGCAACCCGACGCAACATCGTATTTCATAATTCGATTTATTGGGCCGCTCGAGTGTCTTGTATCACACGCTCCGAATCAAATTATACTGTATTAACGCTTCATGATTTCACGCCGTATGGGTCATTCGTATGTCGCGTGCTTTAATTTAAGGTTCGAAGTCCGATTTTTAACCAATTCGATTTTGTAATGCGCGATATTCGTCGATAATGTAGCACAGCTGTGTGTATTAGGTTTGTATATATGTCCTAATATAATATAGAAATAAAAGAAATAAAAAAAGCGAATAAATATGAATCAAATAAAAATTTGTATTCCGAATTTAAACTGCATCTACTATTTTCTTTTGCAAGTGCACAGTCTAATCGGAACACTGTCGTGCTCGTGCAACGATGTAAAACACGTGCACGTTCGAATGACGCTTTTTGGGCACAGTACGGCCAATTTGATAGATTAATATTTTCAAAACTGGACCGTCGAACACAGTCGACAGTCGATTAAAACAAAACCGTTATCTGCATCCCCGTTGCAATAAATACAAAACGGTGACAACGAATTACCGTACAGGTTTCGATTTGAAAAGAAAGGGTTAATAAAACAAAACAAAGACGTGTCATCGGATTAAACGGTGCAGAAGGGTTAGCAGAAAAATCACCGCGCGATATTACGCGTCGGGAGTAAATAAACTGGAGCCGAACAAATGAAAAATGAACGGATGAACGTTTTTACCGCTGTTTTTAACTCTCCCCGACTCTGGATCGTTTTACCGGGGAACCTTTCGTCGCGATATTCAGGTGTCGGCCGCTGACGCGACTATAATGTGGAATCGGAAACAATTAAAATAAAATACCGGCGAAAGAATCCGGGATATTCACCTGTTCCAGCAGAGGTTCTATCTCCGCGCAGATTATAAAGGTATGCTCGGTGTTACGTCAATTTACCGATGCGATCAATTTGTTGTACCGAGTCACATTTATTTGCCAAGTGCACGCATTCGCGCGCGCGCGTCTGCTAATTCAAACCGGTATCATAGGAACAACTGTCATTGATATTGTAATCGATGATTGCTAATCATCAATGTATTCATTTTTTAATTATGCGTCTGTCTAAAACGCTCCAAGTTCAGTAACGAAGCAGCTACATGACAGACAAACGTGCTGAACAATCGTTCGCAAAACAATGGCTATGATCCAGAATACCGCTCCATATGAAACAAATCAAAACCGAAGGCGAAAGTGATCCATGAAGTGATCCCTCGGGGCGGATAGCCTAAGGGGGCTGCTAATTTAGCAGATTCGTCAAATATTGTATTACGTTTATAGATCCGCGATTATCGCGTCGATCACACAGTTCTTCGCTTCGAAAACTACCCTTTGTTATAATACAATCGCGCGGAACAATTATTCCGTGAAAACGGTTTCGTTTAACTAAAGCAACTAATTAACTAAACTACCTCGATTTTGTGAGATCTGATGAAACGGCGGTTCAAAGGGCAATTGTTTAATCAGCATTGAAATTCGATTATCGTTCCTGCCTGGTTTTTCCCATTGTTACAGCATCGTTATCCTAATGTGTCTCTAATAATTAAGAAAAGAGCATAAAGGTCGCAACCTAAATCATCCGGTTAACCAAACCGCGTTCTTAATAGCGTCGTGAAAACCAAGCCGCATCCCCTCGTTGCACCGGGGACCATCAAATTACGAAGATCGAGCGATAAATATACACACGGCCATTCCATCAGGCTAAACACGAACAACAGGGAAATTCTATCGCCGGCCGTCTCGGGCACTCGCGAGCCAGGTAACTCGTAAACTGGCTAACCACTCCTGGCGCGTGTTGACAGAAGAGTTTCGCTCGGGCGCGTTACGAGCCAGCATCACGCAGAGGAGCCCAAGATCGTATTAACGCGCCACGTCCTGCCATCAAATTACACCGGAGAAAAAGCCGGCCGCGCAAATATTTATCCGACCCACGGTATCGCACGCGCCTAACATTGTTCCGCCGGCAGCCGCGGTAGGTTATCCGGTTATCCGGCTCTCGCAATCGCGAATTACCATGCGGAGTCCCACGCCGTCGGCTGTGCGTGGGCGGCCAACAAAGGAGTCCGTCATAACCGTGGTAGCGTTAAAAGTAGCTTCTGGGCAGCAGTCGCCGGGACAGGGAACCGGTTAGGTGCGCGGACCGAACGGCGACAGCCAAGGTGAACAGAGAGAGAGACAGAGATGGAAAGAGGGGGATGGGGGAAGAGAGAGATTAATCCCTTGTCGTACTTTAAACACGGCTGGTATTTTATTCTCCTAAATTATTTTAATTTTCTTTTATATATATTGAATTTTAATTTTAATCTTATGTATATTGAATATACTATTGAATATACTCCTAAGAAATTATTACAGTCGAATAGGTTCTGGTCATTATAGTTGTGAAGAAAACGATAGCGCAAGGGATTAAGGTTCGTATTACGATTGAGAAAGAGAAAGGGAAAGGGTGAGAGAAAGAGAGTGAGAGAGTGAGAGAAGACAGAGGGAGAGGGGGAGATTGAGATCGGGAGAAGGCAGGAGGAGAGAGTTAATCGGTGTCCAGGCGAACTTTATTAAACTATTACGGAGCAAAACTCGTTAAATACCCATGAGCGAACTATTACACAGCCAGAAGCTGCGGTCTGACCGTCTAATTTCATCCGACAGACAGCATGTTTGCGTGACGCCGCGCGCCGCTGGCATCTTCACGCTCCACATGTCGAAGGCACGCCACGGGAATTCGCGGATCTCTGCGTAGACCCGAGAAATCGATACCCGGCATTCTGGCTTAATAACACGGCCGGTCCTTGTCAACCGCGTCGTTAACGCCGGCTCGGCTCACGCTATCACTCGCTCGGTACCCTGTCGCTTTTCATCGATTTCTTCCCCCACTGTTAATTGACCGATTCGCTAGCCGATTCCGACCGGTTCCTCGCGGGGATGCGCCGACGATTCGGATTCGTCGAGTCCGATTCCGCGGCATCGATACGCATGGATCCATCCGCTATTATGATTTATCATTTTTCAGCATGTGCGCTGGTTTCACAGAGTCGGCATATTTTATTCAATTTTTTTATTCGACTCTGGTTTTTAATAAACACTGATTCAGGTTTTTCAACAAAGTTTTAAAGATTTCCCTCGATTTTTCTGTCTTGATTGCAATACTGTACGTTTAATAATTTTTCAAAGGACTGCTGGTAAGCTTTGGAGTTTCTGTCTTGGCACATTTGTTAAAGAACAATCAAACAATGTACCAGAATTTACTGGAGCAATAATAATACTTTTTGTGGAAGTTACAATAGTGATAGAAATGAACGAGATCCCGATCAAAGTACAGGGATGTATAAATGAACTAGAGTTAAAATATTAAATAAAAACATTACAAGTGTTTCAGGTAGCATCGTTGTTGTTTTACGTAAATGGTTGGAGAACGTGCCGCGAAATAGATTCGTATAGAAAAGGTAAATGTATCGATGTTATCGAGCAGGTCTCAGTGCCATCGCTAGCTATCCGATACGTAGACCACCCCCGCCACCAACTAAACTAACGTTCGATCGATCACCGCACGATTCCAGTCGTTGATTCCATTGAAATGTGAATGATTCAAATGGAAACTGTGCTCGAGTTAAAAACCGATGATCGATAGACGTATCTGTAAAGGAATCTTTCCTGTGTGGCCGGCAATAGCAATTTATTTGTATCGATCATCTTCGTTTGTATTTCATCGCGGAGAGATTGTGTGGAATTGCTTCGATGAATTGGTTTGTTCGGTCATCTTAAACATTTCAGCCATCAACAGTTCTCCGATAGCCTCTCAAAAATGCTACAACAATGCTCCTTAATTTAGATTTCAATACGATCGAATAATTCTTCCACTTCGTTTTTATTAAATCGACAAAACTTAATCGATTCTTTTCGAACCAATGCTTATAAAAAAATGACTAAAAACCTCGTTAACGTAGCATTAATTGTGGAAAATTTTCCTATTTGATCTTGATAAGCAGACTTCATTTTTTAATTATAATTTACAAGTTGCAATTTCGAATGATTTGTGACTGTTGTTACCCCTTTGATACTTCGATGCAACACGATTCTGAGAAATTGTAATTTAGAATCGCGGAGAAGCTGCTAAGCCGAGGCGAAGAACGCGAAGTTGCAGCGCAACATTCTTAAAACGCGCTCCATCTGAATCGTCCATCGAAGACTTTTCCGGCAGCGGAAAGGATTCCATCGGCATTTACGTCTTGCTAAGTACAATCGATCTAACACCCACGCTCGATTGAGTCCGCACAGGCGTCGAATAAAGTTGCAGAAGCCTTTCAGCGCGAGTGTAAAATTGCCGTCAATAGAGTCGATAAGTTTATTGCTGGTCGGCTGAAGTCACGAGCCGGGACTGAAATATTTATCCCGAGATTTTCCGGAACGCGATTTCGTGTCTAACCTGTGAAATCCGACACCGGAATCGCATCGCGGCCAGCCTTCCTCGACGACGCGCGCGGCTCGACCCGCCGCTATATTCGCACAGCGATCTCGATCCTTTCGGATCTACGTACCGGAGGGCATTCGAGCGATCGCTGCACGATCCGGCAGCAGCAAGTGTGTAACTGTAAATTGAAATTGCTCGGAAGCACCGATATTACGCCGCTGTAAAGAAATGGTACCGCGTTACGTAAAGCTGCGTGCAGCCGTTTCTGTGGACGATGCATCGGTCATGTTCAGCCGTCGTAATGATGCAATTTTTTGATGCACCGTAACATTGTCCTTCCAATTATGGAAGGACAATTATAAATTAGTATATTAAAAATATACTATTTTTAATAGCGTTGTGTTTTTTATAGGTACACCTCCTCCTAGCAAAATTATTTATTTTAATTTATCTAAATATATGTATTTAAATTTATCTAAATTTATATATTGTGCTATTTATTTGTCGGCTGTCAGTAAGTCTCGCGAAGTTTTTAGAACAATTTGGGAAATTCAAATGCACGCTGCTATTATGAAGAAGGGGTAATTAGGGGTAACTTTGATTTAGTTAATTACTTCTGGACGTGCTAACGCAGTGTAATTTTAACTCTTCGGCTCACGCTGCGCTGAATTTTATTACGCTATATTATTACGCTAAAAGAGAAAACTTTAATTATCCGTTGTTATTTAAAATCGTGACGCTTCGGATAATATTACGGGCACGTACAACATTTCTCTACTAAATTCGCGGCGTGCTTCAGAAGGGTGGATGTTATTCTAGAAGTTACTATATCTATGAAAAATATTGAACAATGCTCGTAAACACGTTGAAATACCGTATTTGTTACAGCTGTGTAACACTAGTACATTGCAGATTTTAAGCATTCTAGAGAGCTGGATAAAATATAAAATAAGAGAGACTAAAACGGAAAGATTAAAAGGACTCTCGCGTGGTAAATGCTGCGAATAAATAAAACGTCGAATCAAGAGAATCCTATGCAGACAAGAGATTTTACACATTCCTGTATGCGTCGCGAAACACAAAGCTTTAATAAAGTGGTCACTAATTAAATTCCCCGCTCCCTTACGGTAGACGCTGATCCCTCCACGCCCCCATAAAACACCCTGAAAAAAGCCCAAAATTTACATTCGGATCCCTAGATTTCCATAATTATACCAGCCACAAAAGGCACTCGGCATCTACAAAACGCTCCAGACACGGTAGATTTATATAATCGCTTAAACCGTTCTACTCGCGGCCAAGGTTACACCTTTAATCCCGCCATAACCTCAACAATGATCTCGCCTAATTCGCGATGCCGGCGCGACACCACTCGGAGAGCACCGAGCAATTCGGAATTGCAAAACGTGGTAGACCGCGGACCTATATATCCATTTAGGAGAAAAATTAGTCGTCGCAATATCAAATCATTCAGCTTGTTGAAATTCTTCAGTAAAAAATTGGGTGTCCAGCTTCCTGCAGCATCAATTGTCTTAGCACCCTTTCAGATGCGGCGAAAAATTGGGGCAGGCGTTCCACGACGGGAATAATTGTTTAACCAATTAACTGCCACTGTACCCATTTGGGACTCGAAAAATATAAAATATTTTCACGAGGAAACGTAATTCGAATATAATTATATTGTTACACAACTTTTTGTGCATACATATGTAACTTGTAAAAAATTAAAAAAAAATATGGCAGTTAATGGGTTAATGAAAATTCAGCGTCGCCAGCGCGACGGGGGTGGGGCAAAAGGAAAACAATTTCGTGTGGCGTGAAACGGCGCGCGGCGACTCGGTGGAACGAGTCGGTCGTAGTCGCATTTAAATTCTACATTCAGTCGCAATATCCCGGGACGAATCACGGTACAATAAGTGGCACCAGATGGTGCCTCCTAATAAGCGGCGCACCTTTGCACCCTCCATCACCGGGCGCCACCCCCGCGCCCGATCTAATTCGAGCCGGGCTGCGCGAAAGACGTGGCTCGTGCAACTTCAATTAACAAATTCTTGCCGAGGGAATCTCCGCGACTCTAATTAGGGGAGGCGGCCGGAGATATTCTGCCGGGGGAGCGTCTCGCGGTAATTTGTTTAAAAATATTGCGCCACGCCGAACGGCACAATGCTCGAGGAATTGATAAGCTGCCGAGAGGAAACGGGGATTCCTCCGACTGAATGGAAAGCGGCTGCGGGCCAGAGTTATGCATTATACGAATTGTTTAGAATAAATGTGTGATAATTGTACCTCTTAGTTGAATATTTTATTCGACTAATTATTCATTATTCGTCGTAGAGTACTCTAGCTTTATTTATTCGAATGATTGTAATCGCATATTGTACAAGCACATACTGTACAAATGCATATTGCACGCGTGCATATGTAAGGAAAAAGACGTGCAATTAAGATATTATAAATAATAATTGACCAGGATATAGTTAACATTAAAACCCGAAGTTGTAAAAGAATTTTTATAAAACATCAGTAGACTGTCGAGAGGACGATCAAGAACGGCAATATAAAGCGATTACAAAAATCGAGGAAATTGGACAGAATTTTATGAATTCGCGGAAAGATCGTCGGCCGAAAAAAGATCTGTTTCAAATGAAAAAACAAATCTGCTGGTCCGGAGTTCGTGGATGAGACAGCGGTCCAGCTGAAACAATCCCCAGCCAGCTGGCGCACAAAAGGACTGCGGACTGGACTGCGTTAAACCGTAGTTATCAAATTGCCGTCTCAATTAAAACTTTTTCATTAACCTGGGCGAACTTTTGTTAGGGTAACCCGACGGTCTGGTCTAGCGGAACAGTTTCGGGAGAGCTCTAGCCAGCAGCTATAGTCGCATAAATTTGCGAAATTGTCTTATCGCGTTGGCAGCGCGGTTCGATCGGGCGGCGCGGCGCGTCGCGACGAGGTCTCGAGAAGCCAACAAGTCGAAGCGTGAAAGCTCGGCGTGCAATCGACAAGCGGAATGCGATTAGGAGCCACTTAGACGCTGTTGTGTCCTGGAGCCGGCGTCTCCGGAGGATCATCCCATTATCGAGTGTCCTGGAACGGAGGCTGGGATGTCGGCCGGAGGTTCGTTGGCCTTTTCTCATCGCCGCGTCGTCACGAGTTTCGTACGTAGCGGTCGTTAAAAAGTCCTGCTCTCAATCTCACGGCCCGCTCCTCACGACCAAGGACAAGGGGGAGGATCGAGGATGATCCAGCTCGACGAAAACGGAGGAAGACAAATCGAGAACCAGACCGGAGAATAAAAAGGCTCCAGCGAGGATGGTCGAGGCGAGAGGATCCTGTTGCTGGGAGCAGCTGGGCTCATCCTCTGCCTAGCTATCTCTATCGCATTCGACTCTGTCGTGCCAGCTCGGATTCTCATTGACGTTTGAACAAGTGAAACGACGCGGTATATAATTCCCTTAAACTATTGAATCAATTCTATAATTCTCTCTAATCGTGAAATCGAAAATCTGTAATTAATCCGTGAATTTTGATGCCGATCTTTAAGAGACAGAAATTAAATGGAAATCTATTTTACAACTTGACGAAACTAATGTAACATTATTATTATTCATTTTGCTTTATAAAATTATTATCAACGACTTAATTATTCAAACATACGGAGATCGATTAAAGACCTTCGGAGGCGAGCAGGGTAGCTAAACGGCGATTCGTTGTACGAAATATTCGCGTATCTAGGACGGCGGGAAAGGGGAAGAAGTAAGATCGAGGGCGAAGGGGCGGGAGAAAGGGCGCAGGGTGGGGGTTAAATAGACGATTAAGTGGCAGAGTAGGGAAGGAAGGAGCGTGGTTGAGTGTCGGGCATCGAACTCTCGGCGCTCGGCACTCGGCACTCGGCACAAACACGAGGACGCGTTACGTCGAGCGAGCAATCATGCGGTATGTGGAGGTATCCCGAGAAGAGACATTGCGAGGCCACGCGAAATAGACTTGCAGGACTCGAGAGTTGAGACTTGAGAGTGAACTTAACGGTGCTCGAATTGCCGACGATCGTGCGAACCGCGCTCTACCGGCACGACCTTATGACTGATTTCAATCGCGTCCGCACGACTCTATGGTTTAATCGACGGCTCGCCGTGCCATGGCACCGGTGACCCCATCCTCTCTCGTGTCGTGTCGTCTCGCGTCGTGCCGTGTCGTGAACCGTGTTCGATTAACACCGGGTTTCAACTATCCCCGCGAACTGCGAATTGCGGATTGCTCGGAGTTTAGAGAATTTGACTGGCAGGCTTCGCTCGTGGGCTCGTATCTAATAGAGCTCGTACTGTTAGACCGTAGACGGACGGAATGACCCGCATTAACTCTTCAAAGCCATTATGGAACGTCGTCCCTAACTATGCTCGCTGCGTTTATAGCAGGAGGTATGGAAGACCTCTCTCTCCCTCTGTCTCTCTGTCTCTCTGTTCCCTATCATCGCGTTGTTATTGCCAGTGTCGGTAAATAGAAGGAAAATGATGTTCCGAGACGCTCGTGGAACGTTCACGAGAATGATGTTTCCTCTGCAACGATCTACAGGAGTTGCATTCTTTATAGCTGTTAGGATGCATCGCCCCTAACTAAATATTTATACCGGCAACATGGGTGTACACGCGAGTACTACTTTCCAACGCAGCCCTCGAGCAAATGCAAACACTTATCGTAACGGGGAACCAATTTAGAAATTGCAGTCGCAAAGAATTCGCGGCCGATTTCTCCGCGACGTGTAAACCCCTTGTGCTATAACACGTCCGACTCGTCGTGGAGATCTATTAAATGAAAATCTATTATATAAAAATATTGTTCAGCTTTTTCCTAATGGAAACGAAATTTGATTCTTCTATTATCGAACTCTAGAGACCAATGCAAAAGAAGACGAAATAAAAATTGAAATGAAATTCTGAATTATTTAATATTGTTTCCTGTGCAAACAATGCCGCAGAATTTTCTGATCAATATAGTAATTGTTTAGTCCGCTCGAAATGTTACGATATAATTGGCTGGAAAAAATATTCGTAGAGGATGAACTAGAAATGGAATGATACCTTGCACAGGATGAAAGCAATGCAACGAGAGTACTCACCATATAATAATGCTGTTGCGGGACGAGAATTAATCCTACACTTGCAAAAAGTTCCAGTGGTTCTACCTGTAACACGAGTAAAATCATTTCTGCTTAATGAGAGGAATTCGATCTTCGGAGGAAGAAGAGAACAAAAATCTGAAGATTAACTCAATTTCTCCTTCAAAAGAACAGTAACAACTCTATAATTATCGAATCCATAATACATTGTTTAAATTATCTACACGGAATTTTTCTCTGAGAACCGTTTTATTTTCTAAAATAATCTGTTCGACAATAATATGTTCGAAAATAAAATGCCTCGCGATATAAAACAGCAAGATTATTAATATTTGTCGACGACAACGTTCTCTTCTATTTCGAAAATTCGCGGACGCTCTAGATACTTGAAAAAATACGCAAATATTTTTATCCAAGATTACATACTATCATACAAAATCTAGAGTAACCTACAACCCCTGTGCAATCAAGAGAAGCTGATTATTCCGCTCGGAAATTACTTCTTCGTGACAAGCCTAAACGACGCACCCTCGCGACGCAGCAGCAATGGCAACACTGTTTTCGATAGGATGCACCGTCGTCGCGGGCGTTTTTATCACATCGTAAACGAGATTCTGATAGCCACGCGAAACGTCTGACCTAGGGCTGACTGCATGAATCTAGCTCAATTACGCGCACTGCATGAATGCGTGTCTGAAAACGTGCGCCGTCGGACACCGTTAGATCGGATCCTCTGTCCGACTTCGATCTATCGACTCGAATGACTGTCTCGCCGGTATTGGCAGCCTTCCGGCTGCACGTTATCGGGCCGTTGCCACGCGAATCCGCGGAAACGAAGAAAATGGACAGTATCCAATCGCCGGTGACCTTGGAATGGAAACGCAAGGTAAACGACCCTGCCCGATGCAGAAGAATGCAATTGTTCGGTATAGCGGACTGCGGAATCTCCGCGAGCGAATTCGCGTTTTTACCTGTCAATTCATGGAAACGGGAATGCCGGTCTTATCCGAATAAACGATTTCGCTGGGGGAGAAGAACATTGAACCTGTATCTTATTTACGAGACCGTAGTTAATGGAACTCTCTAATAGCCGCATAAAGGCCGGCAGCAATCGTTTCGGATAAGTAAATTGCAGATCTCCGTGCATTTATAGCATATGCAAATTTTCGAAGCATCTGGAAATATTATTCTCGCTGAACTCGATTGCGAGGAATTTTCCAATTATATGAATTTAATCGTACCTTCGTTTCGATTGTGCATAAAGTCCAGTACGAGCTCGCAGAAAAATTCGCTGCGAATGAGTATTATTTAAACATTCCTGTGGCTGCTGAATACGCTGTTAAAATGTTTTCGTCGGAGACAAAAAGCGACAGAAGATTTTTAATGCAACGCGAAAGCTTATTATCTTCGGATAAAATCTTTCAACAATGACTAATGGAAGTTGTCGCGGAGCAACGCGGATATTAATGTGCTCTCTTCTGCATGAAATCCATCTATACGAACGAAACTTTTAATGAAGCAACGTGAACATTCGTTCGGCTTCCTCGGAACAGAATCTTCTACCGAGAAGACATAAAATATGATTCAGTAGGCATGGAGGTTTCTTTGCTCTCTTGCTATTTTTGTAACTTCCGTTACCGCACGGAACAATTAATGAGCATAACGATGCACGGGCAAATATGCTAGAAATGTTCCTAATTTTTTAACAAATCGACCAGGCAATTACGAGGGGCATTGTCCCGATCGGACGGCTAAATTCCTTCAGAATAAACCCAATTCCGATCGTTTTGTCGCTCACGGCCGTTCGAACGATCGCCGGGCAACTCGCCATTCGATAATTGCTATCCTTGATCAACGTGTCGCGATAAAAAGGTGGCGACTCGCGGCAGGAAAAGGCGGTACCGGGGACAGATTAATACCGGCGCAGATAATCCGTGAAATTGCGCTCGTCGCTCGGCGAACCGAACGCAAACACGGGGGGTCAGTAGCCTGGAAGATGGTGTTGCAACAAGCAGCTCGGCGACCTCGCAAACTGGTTTCGCACAAGTCAAGATCTAGATCGCGACCTTCTCGGAGCTGTACGCGGGATCTGACCTCGGAATCCGATCCGACTCTCGGGGCAGCCTCGGGAAAAGTGGAGGCCGAACCAAGGAAATTAAAAGCAAATAAAGCCGGCGAGCTCCGATTGATTTTATATCGTTGCACACGAGCGTCTCGGCGCATTAAAGTTTGCTCCATTGATTCGAAGTCTAACTCGTTGGAAATGAAGCTGAACCCTCGGAATACTCCTCTCGCTATTAAACTAAAAATGAGAATTGTTGCTAAATGTTCGACGATGTTTTTAGTATGCTAATCGTGCATGCAATCGATAGATATTCCAGACTACCAGAGGTGCGCGACACGTGCACAGTTCGATTGCAACGATATCCGCTAGGATTCACTCGAATTGCAACATGGTTAACCATTATTATGACGCAAAAGCAATTTGAGAAATGACTCCTCGCACTACATTTCGCGATAATACATTATATTTCGGAATAACATGCTGTAACATCTACGTGTGATCATAAGCATGCATAGTTGCGATTAATTAGTATATTCCATGCTCGCTATGAACACAATACTCCTGTATCGACGACTATTAACTGCAAATTAATCGCTTGTGTTCTGTGAAAGTGGTAGAGATATTTGCATTCCGAATTCTGAAAAAGAATATTAAATCATTTTCTTATGTTAACATTAGAACTACCATATCAAACAAGATGACTGATTTTTAATTTTCACAGTTCTCGATCTTATAAAAATATTTCAGTAAGTTATACAAACTTCTTTAATCAAGTATATATTATAATAAAAATCACAGCTACTCTAAATAAATTCAATCCATATAATAAAAATAATTCTAATTATATATAAACTCTAATATATAAATTCTAAAAATAATTCTAGACACATAAACACCAGTAAAATAATGATTTAATGTTTAAAGCCAGCAAAAAGCAAGCAGTATTTTTCCAATATTTAAGACATCGACGTATGGTCCAATCCTCCGAGGAAACTATTTCAAAAGCATTTTTCAAAATCCTGGTCGCAAGAGCGTGGACAGGCTCGTCCGACGTTTGTCTTTTCCAGGGAAAACTGTTTGCTGAAACTGCAAACTGCATCATAATTCCCGCTTTCATCCGGAGCCGCTAAAAACATATCATAAATGGCCGCGTATTCGTCGCACCATATGTTTTTCTGGGCCGATGAATGAATTGTAGCTCTTCATCCAGTGCAGAGCGAAATATCAGAATTACGGGGCGAGGAGATGCACAGTTACCGTGTTTTCTTTGCTAATTAAAGCGTGGAGTGTAGAGACACTCGCATTTACATCGACATTTACATCCGCATTTACATGCACATTTACATCGACATTTACATTTACATTATGGGAGTGAAAACCGTAACAGGGCCGCCATTATTTTTCATTTACTGTTACCCGGTGCTAATTTCCCGCGTCGCGTTAAACGTCGTTTCATAACAGAGAGCAACGCGATACTTTATAATCAGATTATTAGGACAACCGATTATCGGGGGCTGTTCGCCGGCATAATGACACCGGTGGCGTTTTAAACGGGAATAACGGGGTCGTTACTTCTTTGCATTAGTTATGATACAACATAGAGAGCGATCGCGGGGATCGAATGGCGTTACAGACTCGTTAGCCGGCGATTTAGCAAAATTCGTTGGATTTGCCGGAGGGTTTACCAGGATACCGAACACGATCCCGATATCTCGATCCCGATTTCTCGAGCCTCTGGAACTCTGTTTCCCGAATATTTGCGCCCTCGATCGATCCAATTTCCATGCGATTTCCCGCGTTAAACGCGAATTCGATTCGTGCCGGCCGACTCATTACGGTTCGTTACAAGTGGCATAAAAGATCCGCCGATTACTAGCCGTTTTTCCTCTCCGGTGCCTAGCATTCGCGGATTGGACATTGGCGAGTTGATAATCGGAATCGTTGAGTCGCGGATCTTGCAGCTCAAGATATACGCTAGGGAATTTATGTGAAACATGCGAATTCCTTTTAATTAATTAATAATTTTATTAATTATTTCGAACAAGGTGTTTAAACTTTTGTTCGCACAGTTTTAAAGATTAATTCTTGCACTATAATGTATTATATCTTATTAATGAAAAATATAAGAATATTGATTAAATAAAATCCTGCAATTTGACGAAGTCTCCGGGGTCGTTCCGGCGGTAGTCGAAGCGTTAATTAAATTTCAATTATCTTGCAAATGTCACGGGCGCTTCGACTTTCGACAAAATCTGGCCCACGCGTCGTCCTTCGCCGTTCGAATTTCAGTGGCGATAATTCATGTTTCATTAACCGTAAATGGGGCTGGCGTCGACCGGCAATTACAAATCGAACACCCCCGTGATATAATGAAAGCGAAATGTCCACGGCGGCGCATGAATTCCCAACGAATTCCTGTAGGTTCACGCACCGTGATATTGTACACGAGAATCATCGGAGTCCCCGACGCCGTATGGGGGATGATAGTTAATTTCGAAGCGACACGTCAGGTTCCACCGGATTCGTCGGCCGGTGCTATCGACATTTTTTTTCTCGCGCCTCGATGAAAATCAACGCGGACGCCGCGAAATCTTATTTGCCCGCGATAGATCACTGCGGGACGATTTTTTCGTCGCCGGTCGCCATTCGGTTTCGATCCGATCGAAAGAGTCCAGTGGTAATGTTTGAGCTCGCAGTAAATTTTATTCGTTCTCCGATTTGATTGTGCACCACGTGTTACGGAGATACCTGCGTGATAGTTCGACTTCGAAATATTTCGGAGTCACGTGTGCGGAAGAATGTGTTCTTAGTGTTGGTGTTTAACTAAGTGCAATTGCAGCAGAACCACTCGACGAATGAAGCTGGAAATTATTTTAAAAATGGTCGATCTACGCCAAGTTAATTTTAAAATAAATTTTGCAAAGCTGTTCCACTTTCGACTCAGGTTAGCAAGGCCAGAGAGGTCAAAGGCAGCTTAGGCTGCGTTCAGAGACGAGCAGGCTTAAGAGAACTGGCTGACAGTGACCCCATCGAGTAACGGATGATAATAAGAGTAGCTGCGAATCATAGACTCGAACCGTGGCGAATCGATAATAAATCAGCGAGTCGCGGAGAACCATTTGCAAGGAAAAGTGGCCACTTCTCGACGTGGCGGGGCGGCGGAGGCGGAGGGATCGAAAGTTTTCTCGGGGTCTTAATCCGACAAGAATTCCCTCGGATTATTGAAAGCGATTCACCTTCACCTCTGACCTTCCTGCCGGCAACATTCCTGTCTCTCGGATCTTCGGCTCTCTAGACTCCTCAAGGATCTCCTCTTTTCCCGGCGAATCGAAATGGCTGCCGGTCCGCGATCTCCCCTTTCGAGAATATATTACGCGAGATGAAAGCACTTTTATCTGAATTTCTAGTGTTCGGAGATTGCGGCGCCGAGGATGGAAAATTCTGATGACGTCTGGGACCGAGTTAGCGGAGCGCCGCGATGAATCCTTCCTCCGGATATGTTTATTAATAATTTCCCACCTGACGGATTGCCCCGAGACGCATCCGCTCTTGTCTCCGTCGCGAATACCTCCAGATTTATGCGAGAGAGAAAAGGTATCGTTGCATTGCTCGGTTCAGTTGCGAGAAAGTATGCTAACCAAGGCTTCCTCGTCGGTTCATTCGTTATTATTATTTATAATAAACTTTCTCTCTGTTCGCCGAGATGATTTTCATGTATCTAAATTCATAATCGGGTAGGATTAATACTTGTTATGTTGATTATACATCTTCCGCAATAGTTCACGACATCGCTGCTTAATCGTTGGCCAGAAGGCGTAGCCCTCGCGGCATCGCCGTTGAGCGCAGTCTTATTCCGCGCCCTGATATAAAGCAATAGTTAAACGAATAATTGCAAGCGAACAAGCAGTAAATTTTAATGTCCAATATCAGCTCGTACGCTATGTATTTTATCCTGTCCATAATCGAACGTCCAGCAAAGTAAACTACTGTCTGTCTGTTCAGTTCCCGTTTCCATCAATTAATTCGCTGCATGCGCATCCGTAAGCAAAAGCAACGAAAGTATTTACTGTTACCGCAGGAACGTTTCACAGTACGAAAATACGGAATCTAATTGCTAGAAAAGAGAAAACCGCTCGGAATAATTAACTGTTAGAAAGATTTTCTCTAGCACGTATATAAAAATTCATCGTTCATTAGGCATCCGCGTTCAATTGCACGGAAACGCGTCTCACGCTTCGGTCGCGAATTAAATTAGACAGGAATTTCCTTTCGCGAGATATTAACCGCTATCTCCTCGAACGAATCCGGTCCGGCTGAAATGCATTGACTCGTATTAGCAGATTGCTATTGCTCGTATTATGGTAATCGTTCCTGTTGCATCTCGTCGTTCCGATTTCTTCCGCGCTCGATCCCACGTTAACGAGAAAAGTCATCTTGAACGTGACTTTCGCGCGTTTACTGATTCAGCAAAACCACTATAGTTTCCCGCGATTACCGATTTTCACGCAGCTGGCCTTAACACACGGCCGCGGTTTCTTCGCCGTGGAAAACGATGACACTTTTGTTTTTGCCGCGTGCCCGCCGAGAAGTTTCTAATGGCCGTCCGCGACATTAGTTCCGTCGCTTCTTTCGCTTCCAAAAACTGCCTTCACCGCTTCGCGGCACTTTTGCGCGCAAATAATTATGGCGCGAGGAACGTTCCTCCGAAAGAAAACGTGTATACCTCGTTATATTTATTGCGTGAAATTTGACACAGTTTCTTGGACGATGATCGATTCGATCAAAATGTCTAGGCCGTTGCAGACTCATTTTTCACGGTTCAAAAATGAATTTCAAACGCTTCAGATTGCGATGAGATGTCAAGAAATGTTCGTTGGTATCTAATACGTTGAAGTCCTTCGGCGCTTGATCGAATTATTTCTCGGAGCTTAAGCAAACCAACAGCTTCGCGAAAACACGCATTTTCCGTATCATGCAATAACTCCAATGCGCAGCGAGTAATATGAAAACCGTATTGCACATTCTATTGAATTTCTTGGCCGATTGATTCCCCAAAATGTCTATAAACTGTAAATGGATCGAGGCCGGCAATACAGCGATCGAATTCGTCAAATTGCTGGCGCTCTTTCACGTTATATTGGCGCGTCGCGGTCATCGGAAAAAGGCGATCGTCGGGAAAATATTACGAGCTTTTCCGCCGCGTCGCCGCGGAACGGATGTGTCGTTAATTACTTTTTCTCCGTGGCAAACGGAGCGACTTGCCCTCTTCTCCCCCGTCGAATCGAACGATATTGCCGAATCGATATGTTTCCGAGCGGATTCCGAGCGGCTTTGAATAATGGCGGCGTCGCGGCGCGGCGCGTCGCCTCGGTTTCAGAGCGACGGCGAAAACTGAGAATTAATAACAGTAATTCGTCGGAATCGGCTCGAATTTCCGGCGTTTGAACACCGTTTCGGTGACACGTCGCGTCGTCGAGCGCGATTCCCAACGCGATCCGCCTTCTTCCCTCGTTTATTTTTATGGGATCCGCGTCCCCGTTTTTTACTCTCTACTCATCCGGCCGTTTCATTTAATAATTTATTTCGAAGCGGTCCGGAAATATTGATAGCCGACTAATTTCGAGAAAAAACACGGTGATTTAATAGCTGCGCGAACGCCGAATATTTGAAACGCGTTCGGCTGGAAATTCTACCGATTTCACGGGAATTCTAATTACAGAAAGTTGACACTTTAAGGATCAATAATTTATTATCTATTATTGAGGTAAAAGTGATAGATTGCTCGCATATTATTATATAATTTTCTAAATAGCAGGTACCTTCCGCGATGAAAAAGATAAATAAAATAAAAATATTTTAAATCTCCTATAGCAAATCATCGAAAAGAAAGTAATTAGTTGACTCAACTAAGCACCCGGCGATATCATTCAGAGCAGAAACTGTTATTGTTTATTACCAACTGTTACAAATCGAGTGATGCAAGCTTGATATTTCCAGCATCCGTTCTAGAAAGTCATCGACAGCTTTTACTCGAATTTTATCAGTCGAGCAATCGAATTGAACAATTCTAAAAATTCCGCATGCACGCCTTTCATTTCCTCGATTGCATTTCCCCTGTTAATCTCTGGCACGTATTAATTCGTGGCCATAAAACCTCTTCTTATTAAGTTGGTAATCGACCGAGTTATTAATCAACGCCATCAACGACCCCAATTTGTAAATCTCAACTTTTGTATGCAGATTGGATATAGGTATCGCCGGCCTGTTACCTGCCTCTGTGTACCTATTATACATCGTCGACTGTAGTTTAACATATTTTAATCATGTTTCAGTAACGAATATGCGAGATCAAAAGCTGCAATTAAAATTCTCTATATCGCTATCTTTTAAAATATTGCGAATATAATTTCAGATCAGATGTACTCTCTTAGGGAGTACGAAATTGGACGAATTAATATATTCAGGAGAAGATCATAACTCTTCTGTTCGCGTGAAATTTTTCTTTCTCTTGCTCGGCTGGAAAGTGGCCCATTCTGTGCACAGAATAACGAGACTACTTTTACCGGACTATTCGCAGATCCATCTCCTCTGGCTCCCGTAGACGCACACAGTTTACATTTCAAATGATTGCCCCGATTTCCTCCTTCTCCCTTCCTCCCGCTCCTCGCCGATTATCTTACTTCTGAACCATTTACCTCTGTTTCTCAGCGGCGCGGCATTGTCGCCGAACATGCATCAATCACGCTCGTTTGGAAAATTCTCCGGTTAAATTCCGCTCGAAATCCCGCGACCCCCCGGCGAACGAATTAAAGTTCCCGTAATCGCGATGGGACATCTTGGCCGTCGACTCGACGAGGGAGCGTTATGAAAAGCGCGACGACTTTTCTGCGAGCTCGGCCCGTTAATGACGAGACGAAAAGGACGTATTAATGCCGGCAGTTTGCACGCGGTGACTGATCACTGTCGAAGATCTCGCGCGTCGGATGAATCGCGCTAGTCATGATCGCGGCGGCATCGCTAGTTTCTCTCTTTTATCGCGAAAGCATGCGATCGTTAGGGAGTCATCGTCGTTTCTTTCGATCCTGGAAATTCGCCGATGCGAGCTCGCGCGATTCTCTTCCACCGAATCGCTGACACGTGTATTATACTGGGTTGTTCAAACGTTTTCATTATTCCAATAGTCACTATCCAATCTATCTATTATTATCTATTACTATTATTGTCTTAAACCATATATAATATTTATTATATAATATATAAATTTAGGCCCTTTAATATAAGGTCAGCTAGGAAAGAGCTAAGACAAAATTTTGAAATATTTATCCATTTCCACGATACTTGAATTTTTTGAAAATCGATTCAGAATCAGTTAAACAGCATAAGAAAATATCATTCTTATAACTGCAGACGTGGAAAATATTTCGACAGACTGTATCAAGAGAGAACAAGAAAACAATTAAGTCGTCGGATCCTTTAATCGAATTTCGCGAGCACGAAGCAACAGATTGCTATGAAAGGTCGCTTGCATTGCAGAAAAAACAAGCTATGTGTAACGAGTAATAGCGAATCGATCCACGGAACACGATTCAGTTGTTCGATAAACGTTCAGTTACTTTCTCCGAACGGAGAGAGCACTTATCAGCGCATAATTTCCGGAGAACGAATTAATCTCCGCTGTAAAGCTTTATAATATGTAGATTCCGCTCGGAGCGGCCTATTCTACGCGAATCGATACAGCCGGCCTGCTGTGCCAAAAAGAAAAAACAACTTCGGAAACTAACACCGAAGAGCGAACTATCGCTTAACGCAACTCGGCAAAAAATCGACCACCGATTGTTCTAGATACGGATGCATATCCTGGTTGCATCACGGGATAATAAATAATTGGAACGCCGTGGATAGCGGAATACCAGCGGAGTCCGATAATTGTTATACGTTCGCTGAATAATTAGGGTTTGATCGTGACCGCCAGCCAATAACATTCCGCTAAAGAAAGGAAAAGAGCCGTCGCCGAAAGCGGAAATTAACATCGATTTAATTGCATCGCGTTGGTCGCGACTCGACCGCGCGATTTAAAATGCAGATGCCGCGTGGGAATTCGGCGTGAAGAAAGTAGCGGAGAAAAAATGTACAGGGTGCGCCGAAAGGGAAATGACTCGGGTCCTCGGGTCATTTGAAGTAGCTTTTTCCTTTACAAAAATCTTCTCCGAGGCGTCGTTCACGAGTTATTTATGAAAAACGATGATCAACGAGAGGCGAGCTCGGCTGGCGCGAGTGAGTTGATCTCGCATCTCATTGGTCAGCGTTTTTGTTAATAAATAATGTGAATAAAGCCGCTGATTGCATTTGCGCTAAGGAAAAAGTTGCTTCAAATGACCTTTATATATATTTATAATATATTAATATACGCTAATAATATATATTATTATATTATTTTGTTTGTGCCGACTCATTTATTGCGAGTGACTTTTGGGTCACCTAGTATAGCCTAGTAGAGCCGGTGAAACGCGCGAAATAGAAATGATGGGACTCGTTTACCCGTGTATCGGCGCAGACGCGCGTAATCGTGGCTAATTCGATTCGCGTTTCTCCGCCGTTTTCGGATACAGTCGGCGGCCAAAGTAAACCGATGAATCAAGGACCGTACTCTCTGCTGCGTTAATTATGTTTGAATTCCGCGGTGCAGCCGACTTTCGTTCTTCCCGCAGCCGACTTTTGTTCCTCCGCAAATATTATTCGATCAAACATATCAAACGTTATAGCGACACTTGTGTTTGACGAGAAAATATTTTCAGTAACGATCGAAGCAAAATTCAGCCAGAACATTTCTCGTATTTAGTGGACAGGAGTAGTTTAGTTTCCGCTGCAATTTTTAATCTCTTGCAGTATTTTCAGTTTTGGAAAAAAGTGGAAGACAATGGGGAGTTTAGTTCCACAATTGATACTTTATCATTGCTGTTTAACAACAAAATGCTGGCGGAAATTTGTCGACCACTTTTCCAAAAAGGTTGCCAGCATAGCATTGTAGAGTGGAAATGTGCATTGTCCATTCCTCGTCTAGGATTATTACTGCCTCCGCTTACAATAAACACGCTAATGGACAGTATTCCTAAAATAACGAACAAAGACGGGAAACGTAAGCTCGTTGTTTTGTGAAAAGCTTCTATAATATTACTTCCATCTGTTTTTCCCGTTAAACAATGATAATGGATGTTATCTTTTCAACGATTAATATTTCCATTAACATTTTCCATCGGTCATTGTTTGAATTATATATGACAATTTTGCGAGAGCATACGCGACAATTGCAAATTTTAAACAGTCCCGATTTTGCAATTTTTCAAACAGAGGATTTCAGTTTGTTATCCATAAATATACAGTGATATTTTCCAACGACAGTGTACACGATGCAAATTACATAGCGGTATAAAAGTGGAAGTTTGATGGAATCGCGGTACGAGTGTATAATTAAAATGCGAACAAAAAGGGGAAAAGTGCTGTAGGTCAGGAGACTGACCTGTATCGATCACTGCGATCGAAACAAGTTAATTAGCCCACCAACTTTGATCTGGCGCACTCGATGGTAGAACATTTTCTGAATCATAAAAATGCACTGTAAGTATCGATGCGCCTCTCACAGAGAAATAAAGAGAGTGCAGTTGCTCTCTTTTTATTATTTCCTCGCGTTTTTTTATTATTGCACACGATCGCTGGATCTCGATATCACTGTAAACTCGTGGATCATAGTTTTATCTGGATCTATGGAGAAAAAATGCAACACGCGAGGATTCTAAGGGACAAGGATCAACGATCTCTAACTAAAGACGACCAGGGGAATCGAACCCATGATCTTGGGATCCGTCACCGGCTTGCCGTGCCTCAACGATCACGGCCACAACCGCCTTCCCACTCCTAGTTTCATAATACTTCCTGACACGATCGCTGCCATATGTGCTCACCAGCGTTACATGTGTCTGAAGATTACATGCACTGAACGCGCGAGCGTTACTTGTTCCAAATCCGTCGACCGTAGCGCAGCGAACAACGCTTCGATTCGACGGCCAAATTTCCCAGAATTTAAAAAAGAAATTTATCAATAAATGCGTTCGAGTAATTAATATTTTCACGCGAAACATTCGAATGAATGATGTAAAGTCATTTCTGGATAAAACCGATGGAAGAGAAATTCTTTTCCGCGACACCCGAGCGAAATCGCCGAATGTTTCCAAACCATTTATCCGATTAAAACAATAACCGTATTTTTCCGAATCATTTTTACGAACGATGCTTTCGAATAAATGTTTCGAAACCATTTTAGTATGTAAGCGGTGAAACCTTTTCAAACTCGGAGCAGCAAATAAATACATTTCGATAAAAATCATTTTCGGGCGAATGCGGGGACACGGTTTTATTTTAGCAACATTTTCAATGACTTTCGACAGAAATAGCGTTCTAAATAATTATAGCGTTGAAATAAGTACCAATTGAGTTAACTCGATGCTTTCAATTACTTAATCGCATTGAGATGTAATCCAAATGTAATTCAATTCGTGATTTATTAGTTATTATTACTATTACTATAGTATGACGTGCATCACCTCACTCTAAGGTTGATAAGATATCAACGTAAGAGATTAGGTGTTTCAATTTAGCTTTACTCTATTATTTTCTGTGAATCTTTTCAAACGGCGCTCCCTGCCCGCCGAAAAATCCTATGAATTAAGCGAACGCGCGGATCCGGCCCGCAAATTCAGCGAAATTACATTCCTGGACGCCTTATCCATTGAATAATCGCGATTCATCTTGAGAATACCTTGCGACCTTGCGGGAATCGACGACAATCCGGCGCGCCGTCCAGGAATGCGGACTTTCACGGCATACATATTCATTCCGTCTGCGGTGGTACGCACCCTCGCTTCTCTCGCTTCTCTCGCTTCTCGCACGTGCTCTCCGGCCACGCGCCTCGTCCTCGCGCCTCGTCGCAGAGCCACGAATCGGGGGACCGGGCTCTCGATGCAACCGGCTGCATCTGCAGCGCATCATCGACATTATCATAGGCATCCGGTCTCGCCGGTTCAACTCGATAAAACCCCCAGCAGCAGCTAGTAGCGAGCCGAAAAATCGGGCAACCGGGAAATGTGCTTTTGTTCGGGCGTTCCGGGTCGGCTGGGTTTTTCTGTCCCCGATTTTTCTGCCCGCGACCTGTTGTCTCCCTTTTTTTCTCCATTGTAATTCGGTGGCGATGGAACTTTTTTCGCGGCTATGCCGGAGAGTCATTCTGGGTCAGAGATTCGATCGATCCGCGCGGATACTGGGAGCTTGCACGCTGGGGACGTTGACAGCGTTATCTTGACAGTCTCATTGCCACGTCAGAGATCTCTGTGGCCGATGGGATCTTTTTCCTCGAACTTCGAGATCGATCTTCGGCGAGATCTGACCAGCGAATCGAGCTTTATTAGGATCCGTGAGGCACGGAGGGTAATTGCAAAAGTAATTGTTCCAAACATTCTTTGTCTTTTCTCTTTCGACTATTGATAAAACCGGTGTTCTCTCGGAGCTCTTGCTTTTTACTTTTTAAATTTAGTTATATTTTTTCGAGAGTACTGCGACAGTGATTTTCATTCTCTACTTTGTTAAAATACCGCCCGAAATTAACGCGAATACACGGTGAACTTCAAAGAAATGTACGGCAAGCAATATAGAGCAGTTTTCAAGGCTGTGCATCTACATGAAATAATGCGAATTTCAAAGCAATGCGTGCAAAATGCTGCACCGTCGATTTCAAAGAAACGTATAAAATGTAATATGGAGGACAGTTCAAAGCAATATATATATATATAAAATAATGCAGCGGAAATTTCGAAGCAACGCGTGCAAAATAATACACGGCAGATTCCGAAGCAACGTATGACAAATAATGCGCCGAAGTTTCGCAAGAGTTCCGGTAAATGCATCGCGATGCACGGGCAGTTCAAATTCCGCATAAAGATACCAATCGTATTTAAATTTGCCAAGAAATGTCTGCAGCGTCTTTTCAGATTGCAGCGCAAGCATTCCGTCCTTTTACTTAGGAGATTCTGTTCGTTCGCCGAGTTAAGATGCTTCCACCAATAGGGTACCAAATTGTAAACTTCTTATTCTGGATGGCTCGAGTTTTAAAGAGAAGCGTCTTACAATGTTTTATTGATGGAATTAGTTTCACTTCGGAATTCTTCGAGCAATGCGGAGGATTATTACTTTGCGATCGAAGCGTGGAAACGGCCGATACTTTCAATTCCTTAATTCGTTTCTCGGTAAGAAGATTCGCCTGTCTGTGGACAGTTTCCGAGAAAGGCTCAAACAGGACCGAATACAAACGACCGACTCCAGGAATTAAGTGCATCGTGTAACTACGGTAAAAGTACACGTTCACCCTTTGAGGTCGTTGCTTCTTTACACTGTACTCGTTATACTAATTGCATTTCGATTCTAATTAGCATTTTATCGAAACAAACACGCTGCACTTCTCTGCTTTAATTCGCGCAAACAGCAATTGGGATATTAATTTCCAGTTCGAATCTAATCCGAAATTTTTTAGGAACTGCAGAGTTTTGAATAAACTTGTGAGCAAATTTGGAGAAATAAATATCGCAGCGTTTCATTCTCATTTGCTGCAAATCGGAACGAAATCTGCAGTCTTGATAGATTACCGTGGAAAATGTTCGACTTTTGGGGGATTAGGGATTCATTTGACGTTCTAATCATCTCTCAGGAAGCGCTGCTCCGGCAATCTGGCGACAGATTTCTTGCCAAAGGCGCATCAAGATACATATCTCGCGAACTGTAGGCACGATAATCACCATCGCGACCTTACCGAGATAGTTAACCTATGCTAAGGGCGCTTTTTCATCGCCGACGACTCAGCGTGTTTGAAGACGCGCCTCCGGAAGAAGGATGATACCATTCTTCACGTTTAAGAGGATCAGGCTGCTTATGATTGCCAAGATCTGGCTCTCGCTTCTTGTCCGGGGACGGTTTTCCGTGCCGAGACAAAATGCCGGCGCATGAATGTTAATTAATTCATGTTTTACAGTTCCACCGGCGTTGTTCGCCGCTTGTTACACAGAGAATTCAATGTATATTTATAATAAAACTTAGTAAACGAAATGCAAAGCACTAAAAGCAATCAGGAGAATTTTGAGGCTACTTCCACCTTCTTAAAAACTGAATTTTAAAATTTTCTGTTTCATATGCAAATTATTAATACATATTTGTGCATTAAAGCATATTAAATTGCATCCACTAATTAATCATCGTCATCACTGATCTATAACCTGTAATATAGATTTTCGAAATTTCTGAATCGATGGTAATCGAAAGCATAATTACTTCGTGGCGAATGATTTCTTAAATTATACCCGCTGATTATATTTGATTTATTTGACTTTAGTTATTTAGCGCTTATTTACCGTTCGGAAATTCCCGTTAATTTCAATCGTTGGTAATTAACCGCGAACACGTTTATTGAGCTAGTTGCAACCGTTAACTATTAACTAGACGGCCGAAGCTTCCTTGTCCATCGGCGCAAAAACATCGATTGCCGGAACAGCGAAAACGTTTGGTCAGATCGGAATCGCGTTGTTCCACAAGTTTCAACAAGGAACTAGAATTCACACCGATGTCGAAGCTAAAGACAACAAACAGGACCCGATGCACCCACGGCAGAATAAAGTTTGCGCTCCCTTATGGAACATAACATATCGGTGTTCGAAGCGCATCGAACTTCCCCCGCTCGCGTTTGTGTTGTAACAGCAAACACTACATCCCACGAATCAAAGCCTAACCCCGTCGCCAATAAATTAAAAGTGCGTTTGCTTTCCACGCAAATTGACAGAGCCTTTCGCGAATCCGCTTCAAAGAGAATTGCAAATTTCATCAATATTAATGCCTCGTCCGCGAATCCCCGATTCCAAATTCGGAAAAACGAATTAGCCGCGGAAAAATAAACAGACACTCCCGATAATTACGAAAATAAGGAGCGAAATTATTATTTTACCGCGGTGAAAATTTAAATAAGTTCAATTTTATAATATTTAGAGGTCATAATTTTATTTGCTATTTCATGCCTCCAATTTCTTTTCAAACGGAAAATTATTTTATTAATATAATTAATTCAATATAATATATTGATCCAATATCATTTTTATTTATATAATAGGACGTCCAAGAAAGTAAATTTAATTAGTGTCAAAGTATAGTTAATTCTGTTATTTGTTTGTTAATATTATTCAGTGTTCCCTTGTTCCAAATTTCGGCGTAACTTCAGCATATTTTTGTTTAATATTAACATTGACATTAAATTATAGTAATTAAAAGAGAGGTGATAAGCAACGTTCGGATCGCAAAAGAGAATGATTACCGGCCGAGATCTCGAGGATCATGCTTCTTTAGAGGTTTCCCCGAGAACTCGCCGCCTGGTGGAAGCTGCCCGGGGGTGAGTTTCTTTCGCGTTGATCTCTTCCACCCCCCACAGCCCGTCGACGGCGACGGCCCTTTGTCTACGCCGCACAAAGGAGTAGATTAGGCGTGGATCTACTCAGTCTAACGGCATGCATGATATCGCGTATCTACCGGAGCATATGTGTTTGTGCCGAGATAGACGTAGTTATGCAGCTAAATGTACCTGAATTGTATACCCAGATGCACACGCCTAACCGGGGAAACCATTGTCTCGGGACACGCACACCGGCGACGGAACCGAGATTACCGCGAATGCGCCGCGTCAAATCGGCCACGTCAGTGCGCGTCCCTTAAGTAGAAAGATTTACGATCAAACCTTGATAAGCTTCGCGAGATGCACCGAAAAACGCGGGAGAATTAACTTTAATAAACTGTTCGCGATGCAGCGTCGCACAATGAGAAGGGTGGCATTCAACGAAAACATCAGCTTCTCAAAATTGATAATTCTTCAATTTGTATTGTTTTACAAAGGTCTGCGGATCTCAGAAATGAAGAAAATAATGAGGTTGAATAAATATTTTAGTTGCTAGGAATATTTAAATTAGAGTGTTTCTAGAGTAGAATATTTGCCTGATGGAAGTCCTCGCCTTCCTCGAGATGTCCTGCTGACTGCGTTCCATGTTTCCGCTCAGTCTTTTTATATTGCAAAAATCATACCTTTCTGATAATAAATCATATATTTTTAGTCATTATTAACGCGTGAATAAATGCCTGTAAAATAACAATTCTTCTCACTTGCAGTCGTCTCGTGTAAATTAATTTTGTGCGAATTAAAATCATAATTCTGCATCGACAACGATAGTCAACACGATTGCACCGTCTCTAATTAAATGTAATCGTATGAAATATAAAACAGAGATACAATACGACGGAAAATATGTACTGCTGATTAATCGGCATCGCTGAATCGCGTTAATAATTGTGACGCGTTTCAAATTCTACTGAGAAAGTCGATGCATCGCCGGCGCAGTAAATATTTCGAGAAACGCAATTCCGCCGGAGGAAGCTCTGATTTACCTAAAATGAATTATTGGCCCCGAGTGAATACGATTGACACGGTTTCGCTAATGCAGCGGAGCGTTCTTGGGCATGCACCTGAATGCACCAGGCCAGGCAAGGCATTATTGTTTCAGGACACGCATACGAATGATAGAACGGAGATTAGCGCCATCAAAGCGCCCACATTCGGCACACACTGAATCCGCGGAGCGCCATTACGAGGATTGATTTGCTAAATAAATGTTTGACTTCGTAACGGAGAAACCATAATGTTTGATTCATGCCAACGAAATTCTAATACACGGTCCTACCGTCCGATCAGGGGGGCCGAAAAATTTAGTAACAGCCTCCGGAGGTTCTGAAAATGATCTTCTACGATTCTCCTGAAAATAGACGCGCGATTAAATAAATCAATTCAATAATATTGATAAATTCAAGTTAATATCTCTCTAAAATGCATGCGAAATTAAGTAATCAGCTGTCGACGCGTGCATGCTAATAAATAAATTACTAATCTGTAGTAATCACTGCGAGATATCTGTTTCAACTAAAATATATGATAAATTATAAATTAATAGATAGCTATTTATTTTATTAACAACTGCTTCAAAGAAAATATTGAACAATTTCATGCATTACTGTAGCAGTATTTTAATGTTTTTGAAATCACGACTCCGTTGCTGCCTATTATCGACCATTTTCAATTAACAATTTATTTCGAGACGAAGCTAGAACGAACGTTGCTGAAATAAGCGATACAGTGACAACAGTGGCTGCCCGTAAAGTCCATCGTGATACACTTACATAACAGGCGACCTATTCGTTTAAGGAACGCGGATCGACCGCATTGCGCGGATTATCGGCAACATTTCTCGGCAGAATACTTTCCTATCGAGCAATTTAACGAGGTAATTAAGCGGCTTCGCGGACGATTTCATCAACGCGTCATTTCATATTCATGCGAAAAGAGAAAGGATGCGCATCAGCGCCGTTCGCACAGGCATTCCTACGAATTAACGCCGATTCATTACCTCCATTACCTTATCGAACAATTGGCAAACTGCTGATTAAAAAGTTCGACAGAAACATCGGAGAACGATTGGCCGATTCCTCGAAGTACGATCGAAGATAAGCGAAATTCATTTCTCGATCCCGACAAATGGTCCGCCATTTTTCGGACACGTGGCGCTCTGAAATGTTAATAGGCAGTCTTGAAGTAGATCGGGGGAACTCGTATATATCCGAGCCGAAACGTCCAGCTCGGAGCCTGGATAATAAAAGGAGGATCCAAGCCTCGGATCCTTCACAGGAGGGAACAAGGTAGTTAAAAGTCGGCGGCAAAAAAATTTATAACGAAAGAGAGAAATTTACCGTGGCGCCGTGGGAACGTCCTCGGTTCACAGCTTCCGATTCACCTGGATGATCGACTTCCGCTTGCCATTCATCAGCTCCCGTTTTCTATACCAGAAGACAATCTATCTCGCAGTCGCTCGGGCTCGAGCGAATAACCGTGAAAGTTTTGGGAATCGAGCCGGAAAACTGTTACTCGCGTCGACACTCACGCCTCGGTGACACTGAAAGTAAAAAAACGAGAACGTTCTTCTAGACAGGCTGGTTGCAATAAATTAGCTCGGCGAGCATTGCGTTTTATTTATTCGCGAGAACTCCCGCGACTCAAAAACTATGCCGCTTTTATCTGGCGCATCGACATTCCAACGCGCGCACTGAAATCGTGTTATATTGTTAAACAATGTAATTGTTCAGTGTTCGACATCGGTACCGAGCGCGGATTATTATCATTCCTGTTAAAAATACAATATAATTGTCGAGAGCGAATGCAACTGCTCCGCGACAGGAATTATGCAAATAGTATTATCGCATTGCGCGATGCGCGAATATAATTACTAAATTATTTACATTATAGAATAGTATTGTTAGTATCGCTGTACAATAATGCATAAATGATATACTAACGGGGCGATTAAATGGTATTATCAATGTAGAATACTACAAATAGAAAATAGAAATGGAATGTTTTAAGCTATTAGATAGTATTATTGCTATCACTGTACAATGTTGCATAAATGATAACCGGAGTGATTTACGTTGTTAAACAGTATTAGCATTATTAATGTACAATATGTTATAAGGAAAATAGAAATGGCATGATTTACGTTATTGGATAGCAATATTAATATACAGTATTCTATAAAGAAAATATAAGCAAAATGATTTATTAAATAGTATTAGCATTATTAATGTACAATATTACAGGAGTGAAACAGAAATGGCACGATCCGCGTTATTAAATTTATTACGACATAATCTCGACAGAACGCAAGCACCAAAAGTAACAGTAATTATTTCGCGGCAAGAGTCGTTCGCGCCGGCCGTAAACCTAACACTTTTGAAAAGTAATTTCAGCAGCGGGGAAGGCGGGGTGGCCATACCGAAATGTTAAAATAGTTTCGCATAACTCGCGCTCTACTTTCATCCCGCGGTGACAAGTAGTATTGGTCTCCGCGTGGTCAGACGGACTACTTCGCAAAGTTCCCTCGCGGAGAAAATGAAACTGTATTTCTGAATTTCCCGGGCGTGTACGTGTGCGCGTCTCCGAGCTTCCGGCCCGGCTGAAACGAAACAGACTGTGTCGCGGCTGAGAAGAAAGAATCGTCGGAAGGAAGAAGGACGCGCGTAATTTAATATGACTGGTCCCCGCGAGCAAATTCTGAGCGACGCGCGCCGCCCGATTTTCTCGGTTTAGTCGCTACGTATATGTATTGAGAAATATCCTCGAGTGCGTGGAACACCCATCGCCTCGCGACAAATACAAATACACGGCAAGGAAAACGGGACACTTTCCATCCTATGAAACGTCTCCTCCGGTAAATACTGCAGCCTTAACCGCGGAACAAAAATTGCTCTAGAAATAAAGTATTACACATTCGCCTGCTCTTTGACGCATTTTTATATTTCCTGTCTTCAACTAGCGCCGAAATTGTAGGCGCATCTACTGAAAAAACAAACGAAGCAATTTAAAAGGTAAAAATTCCATTCTATTTTCGCTTTGGGAGATTTCAATTTAAAAAGGATATTTCTCGCATCCTTCTTTGTATTAAATTACGTTTGAAACTATAAATGTAGATATTAAATATATTATCGACAGTAATCTTGTATCGATAATTCTATGCTATAAATTCCGTATATAATTTTTAATTGTTGATTCGTTATCGCGGGAGCTCTATGCGGAAACGATAAGGATAATAAACGTCCTCCTATGCATTTAAATAGAGACCGAACGAAATCACGGTAGAGCGAAGCCGGCAGTAATAAAGTGTTGAATATTTTATAGAAAACGCATCAACTATTATTAAACAGTTTTACGAGCGTTGTTTCAGGCTACTGAATTATTAATAATCCGAGGCGAAAGAATGGGACGAGCTCTCGGAGACGAAATGATAATAGTGACAACGTTGGCCCCCGATGCCCGATAAAGGAGACAAAAATGGCGGCGATGTCGGAGTCGGCGGCGCTGATAAAACAAGAATTCTATTAACGGAGGCTTAACAATCCCGACGCCCGGCGATGCCATTTTCTATTTTAATTTCAACTTCGTCAGCTCGGGGCGCGCGACTCTCTCGGCTGAATGCTATATTAACCTCGCCCGTTTCTTTCCGGAATATGTACGTTCGTTTGAAGATGGAACAATAATGATGCACTTAATTAAACGAGTGTCCCCGGAGCGGGCAAAATAAAGAGATTACCCGAGGGAAACGGCGGGAAACGTTTTCTTGTAACTGGAAAGGCTCGCCGAACAATGTCTAGTTAGGCTGAACGTCTCCGGAAATCCACAGATTTTCAGAGCGGAACAAAAGTTATTAAAATTCGTCGGATTCTTCGTTTCTCTCGCGAAGAAGCTCGGAAATGTTGGTCAACGTATCGATCGCGTCGAGCTCGAGCCGTCGCAGGTGATAACATCGGTGGCTGACCGACAACTCCGCCGGAATGAAATTTCCGTTATTCCGTTAAGAAAAAGAGAACACCGTCGAAGTTCAATTTAAATCCACGGCGTCGCGATGCTCCGAGATTTCCAGTTCGCCGGGAGATGTTGCGCAATACTGAGGGAAGTTCGACAGCTGCAGTGAAAGTACTTTAGCCGAAGAGACCTGTGTTTGCTCGTAAGCCCCGGCAAGACCGTTTGCGGTCAACCAGAACAGAAACGACGAAAATTCGGGTCGCTCTAAATCTGATTCGGGAAGTGGAGCCGACCGAAATCTTCTTCCGCGCTGCGAAATGCGGAATAAAATCCGCTGAACCTTCGGTCTCCTCGACGACGAGAGCTCTGTGTCGCTATTTATAATTCATTTGGAACGCTCTTTTTAATACAGTCTTCTATCGGTAGGTATAGTCCGCACGCGACAAGATGGCAGCTTCATGTTCACGTTCCCCTTCCTACTAGCTCTGCGGCAGTGGGACGTTCCCCCTCTTAATAGCTGCCCCATTGCGGTAGAGCTAGGGGGAGCTAGCATCGTTGACGAAGAATAAAAAGAATATCTTATTTGTAAACTAGAGGCACTAATTAAAATTTAAACTAAAATTTAAACTAAAAATGGAAATGACTGCATGCGATTCTACGCTACATTACAAACAATGCCTTCTGCTTTAATAATAAAAAATAATTCTCTCTCACAGATCTGTGACATATCGCCAGCGACGTAATCCAGAAACGTGATTAAAAGCGACGAATAAATTCTGACATTTTTCATAATACGGTTTTCAAAAAACTCTAGAACGAAGCTAAAAGTTGCGTTAATTACGGTGGCATTAGCTGTTCGAATTCTGATCGCGGCGGCCATTGGTGCGGAGTTTCGAACGCAGTCCACCGTGTTTGATGAACCGCCAGCCCGAAGATCCAAGTTAGTTTCGTCTGGTTTTCTCTGTTAATTATTTGGCGTTCGATTTCTAGGAGTTCGGAAGATAAGATCGTTGTTCGTGGGAAAGAACCCGGTTATTGCTATCGGTTATTTCGAGAAGAAATATAGAATGGCCGCTCGGAGGAGTTCGGTTTCTTCGAGTTTCCAGCTCGTTTCTGTCGCCGAGACTCCGACGATATTGCCGGTCTAAGAAGTTCCTCCCTATCTGTCGATTACCGCGATAACACCTCGCCGGGGCGGGACGGTGAAATTCCGGGGTCCCTCAGTGTGCACGCGCAACAATTTCCACAATGTTGCGTCATCGACTCGCGCGTCTCGAGAACTCTCATTAACGAGGACGTTACAGCTACTTAGAAGTTACTAGAGTCGAGTGGTTACTAGTGTCTAAGCACTAGTAGTAATACTCGCAGTCATTCAATTAGGCGTTGCTTAGCCACGTCGCGAATGAAATTCACACCTCTGACGGATAATTGGGTAAACAGGTTCAATCTACGCGTTCCCCTTGACAATCTGTGCCACAGGTATCGCGCTCTGCATTCTGCACTCCATTGCTCGCTCGCGATGCAACAATTTTTTAGCACATTTTCAGAATAAATAAAAATATATCTACGAACCTATCTACCGTGTCATATTACCTGTATAATAAATAATAAAAATAACGAAGTTGATACAATATTGTCGATAATAATTCGCCAGAAGAAAAAGATTCTCGCAACAGCTACAAAGTTAGAAGTAAAGTATCAATTACGGTGTGTATTCATGATTTATGATCGCGAAGAGCGTGAAATTCAGTCATCAGTAAGCATAGCAAACGCATTGAGCATCGATAAAGAGGAGTCGACGATCGACCGAAGAATTTAACGTGTACTCCAGGTATTTCTATGCAAAGCTAACACGAATCTCGACCGAGGTTGCGGATGCTTAATAAAAAGGGAAAAACGCAGCTTCAAGGCTCTTTGTACACCGAAGTCATCAACGACGTTCATCGATCATCCTGGCCAACGCAATAGAAAAACCTCAACAACGTATTTCCTCTTCCCTTGCACATAACCTGTCCGCATCGATTACCGCGTCAACGTGAGCGTTAAACGATGAAAGATAACGTTGAATTACAAAGAACTGGACACCTACATTTATAACGACATATAAAACGGCGCCACTTAAATAACCATTAACAAACAATTACTCCACGATCTTGGAAATCGTTCGACTTCTTACGCGCAACACCGGTTTTTCCGCGGAGATTGCGAACCTTCTCGCGAACGGAAATTTTGATTAACTAATTCACGAGAAAAATGCGAGGAAAAGCGAGCTCCATTAACCCTTTGCATTTATTTCACAAGTTCCTACGGCGGTATTGACCTACACTTCAATGTTTAAGTATTAATGGTAGATAATCCGACACGATATTATAGGGCGAAGGGTTGAGGGCTATAGTTTCCAAGGGGTAAAAAATATGTTTAAAGAATTATACACGATAAAAATAAAAATTAGAAACGATCCGAAGCATATTTCGACGGGAAAGGCCCGGCGTTCGAGTGTTGATAAATGGAAGCGTTCGTATACGAGAGGTTGAGTGTGCAGTTATTCGGAAAAATTTGATCTTCCGTTTGTGCTTTCATCAGCTAAATTACTTTGATTTCGTGGAGCCACCGAGAGCCGGCAATTCCGGGATCAACGGGTGAAATATACGGGCCATTTCGAATTTATCATCGGCACCAGCTGACACAGTCCGCGATGGGACGCGCGATCCGCGGACAGAGCCCTTTGTAAAGGTAGTCGAACTGTCCGAATTAAACATGTTCGCCGATTTTTCAGGTGGGCCGGCGAGCGCTGAGGGAGCCCGCGGGTTCCGAGCTGACGAATGAATCCGGCTCGGCGCTCCTCTTTGCTCGGCTATATCGCCCCGGCGACGTAGATTCGGCATTGTGGACCCTTGAAAAATGCCGGGGCCCTGCCGGCGCTCTTTCCGCTCGATTTCGGCGCCGCGGCGGCCACTTCCGAGGCCGTTTCCCGGTGCTCCTTTCAGCTATCAGCCGGAGACGCCCCCGATCGCGGCCGTCTCCGTCGCCGGAAACGACGCTTTTGTCCACGCGTTACCGGTTACATCGAGTCGACTCGATCGATTAGGCTGCTGGGGAGCCGACCTCGGACAGGTGGCGTCGTTTTTCACCGGGCTCCCCTTCTTCGTCCTCCCTCGTCCAAGGACGTGGCGCCCATTTCGCACTCTCGGAACCCTGTCGCCTCTCCTCTTCTCTTCTTCTTTCCTCCGGCGAACTCCGGCTGCTGCCACCCGACACGATCGATGCGCTACACAACTCGATTTCCTACTTTCGAATTCTGCACGGCCGTCAAGGAGACGAATGAAACGCGAAATCCCGGTTACTGATGGACTTTGTTTGGTTGTTCGATGGAGGGATTAGCCATTGTGCCGCGGCAAATGATCGGCCCGCCGGGAAATTATACTGGCCAGTCGAGTGCTTTTTCGGAGTGGCAATCATGCCACAGTCTGAATACAAATGATCGGGGCTGCGTGTCTATGTCCGACAGAAATGACAACGATACAATGGCTCCGAGATTCGAGGATCTTTCATTTTTCATGGATGGGCCCGTGTTGCGGTACGCGTCTGTCGAACGTGCTTCGGAGTTTTGTTCTTTATTATACATCATTTAAATGTGTATATTTCATCTGTTTTCTGTTATAAGCCCTTCGCAAGTATCTTTTATCAATTTTTCATCATAGGTCCTCACACGGTTCACCTTTCATCGGTCCCTTATTAGAAATACTTCAACCCTGTATCTTTCGTCTGTATTTCCAGCAAGCACTTCAAAATTACACCCGTTATTCGTCATTCATTATAGAAACTTTAAAATCCCTCCTTTGATACAAACTGCAACCACCGCACGCAATTTTAATTTCGCAAGATCCACGCGCCCGTCGTTGCAAGAGAAAAATGTACACGCGAGAGTTCCCAAAGAACAAACATATACCTTCGAATAATTAGCAAGGAACGCGCAGAATCGTTGAACGAGACGCAGAAAGAAGCGAACGAGAAGCGACAGAAACAACAAGATAATCCCAGATGTTCCGTTCCGCGGCGGTATCACGGCCGTTGAACAACCAGGAATGGGATTCCAAGATTTCCCTGCAGCAGCCACTGTATAAATATTCGAGGCAAGTATCCATTTTAAACCACTATCCCGTAATTACAAGGTCGTAAAACAAGTGCCGCGGCGTGTTCGCCAGTTCGCCAGCGAGAAAAATAAGGGGTGAGGAGCATCGGGGCGACGCGCGGGGGTGAGGCTCGCGAGGAAAGTGCCGAGGAGAGAGGATCCACAAACGGTAGTGAGAATTTTCCGGCTTGGAGGCGCAACAATGGCGGTCGCCGAAGAACGGGCTCCTGTTTCCCGGCGTCCCTCCTTCCCCCATCCCCTTCGTCGCCGCCGTTTTCTACTCTGCTCCTCCTTTTTTCATCTCCCTTCTCCGTTCCTCCTGCAGCTTCCTCTGAAACGCAGCCGGGCTCTCCCTGCTCGCGCCCCAGTAATTCGAACGATGTAATCTGGCTTCTTCCTCGGCAGATTACCGGACGGAATTAACCCCGCGCCGACTGCTTTCGAGACTGTGCCTCGAAAAACCTCGGGGAACCTCGGAACTACTATTTCTGGCTTCCTTTTTGTATATTATTTAATTATAATGGCCTCGTTCGCGGGCGACGACGCTGCGAATATCGGTTCCTGTTGCACCGATTAACGCTGAAACTACCGAGCTCTAAAATCGACTAACAAGTATTATAAAAATTAGTTTATTTAAGCGTTGCGCAATTTTTATAATAGCAGCTTTACGGCTTCAATAATTAGGAAATAAAACCGTGTCAAGTTCCGTCAAATAAAAATCAGCTGTTCCATGGGAGAACAATTTTAAATGTGGAATTTATTGTGTAATAGTATTTTAGAAATAAAATAATAATTCCATGAATTATTGCTTCT
The DNA here is from genome assembly GCA_028455555.1 of Augochlorella aurata. Classification (NCBI taxonomy): domain Eukaryota; kingdom Metazoa; phylum Arthropoda; class Insecta; order Hymenoptera; family Halictidae; genus Augochlorella; species Augochlorella aurata. The sequence goes on along the minus strand of CM052165.1, from coordinate 9,100,911 downwards.
ATATTATCGTTCTTAAATCGTTTCGAATTTAAAAACACTATATATTTTATTGTCTAATTATTATATATTTATCGCCTTCATTGCGTTGCATCCACGACAACCACTGTCTGGCAGAAAATACGAGCAAGAAGTTGCAGGCGGTTGTTTCGCTGTCATTCGGAAACACGATTAAATAGACTGCTGGTAGAAACGTGTGGAACGACCACGCCATTAAACAAATCCGTATCCACTTTAAAGTACAACCCGATTATCAAGGGAACAACAAATTCGAGGCGAGCTTACTACAGATTAAACCCATAACTTCCGACACGTCTCGAGCAGCTGGTTCTTTCCGACGAAATATATCGTGTAGCCTCTCCTATTCCGTGCACTCGTCTATGGCCGCGGCTTAAAACAAAACTCTCGAAATTTCAATAAATCGCGAGCCCGGACCCCCTCGCCGGCATAAGTAAAACAACGAAAGTCGTAGTAAAGTTCCGCCGGCTCCCGGGACCGAACGTTCAATTCACTCTCGATATCATTAACCACGGTTCTTTTTTCTTTAGAAAAAGACCTTCGCTGGTCACAGTTCTCGACTTCAATATCTGCGTTCGAATTTGAGATACGGCCTTCCGTAATATAGAATCGTACAAATGAAAATCTTCCCCCGAATTACGCGCGAATTATCCAACTTTTAAATGCTGATTAGAACAGGCTCTTTTTCAGGCTTCGTCGTGCTTCAACCCCTAGCTTTGCGTGCATTTCTCGTGTTCATAATTTTATAATTTGTACATTCATATTAACATATTAAAAATAGTGTTGCAATATTAAAAAATAAAAAAGCCAGCGACGATTATCACCCCTTCTAAAACAAGTCATAAAATGCACGAATAATATATCGCGATATTAATAACAACTGTAACAAAAATTCCTTAACAATATTTTTAACAGCCGATATGTCAAATAAAAAAGCGAGAATGATAAAAACATTGCCAAAGCAGAGAAGAGCGCGACACGGAGGATCGATGTAAATTTCTTGGAAATGAGACCGTCGGGGGTGGCGATGCCCGAACGGAGAAGCAGCCCCACCCTCGGAAAGCCAGGGATTGTCGTAGGACGATGAGCTTTCTCATAACGAAGTTTCTTTCCCGGTTTGGCACGCGATGCACGTGCGATTCCACGATTCAGCTTGTCCTCCCTCGGCGTCTCGGAGGGGCGGCTGCAGCCGGCGGTTAATGGATTTAACGGCTGAGCCGAAAGCTGGACGAATCTCTGTTTGCCGGGAGATTCTCGAGGCCGAGGGAAAACGGCCTGGAAGATGCCCCGGATATAAGGGGGATTTATGAGGCTCCGGGATGGCTGGAGGGGGCAGGGCAAGGCAAGGGCTCGCACGAACTGCCGGTGAAGCGAGTTAATTAAGACCCGGCCCTTCTTTATGCCCCGGCCTCATCGCGGAACTTGCTGACTGCGTTTCACCCCGCGCCTGTTTTTTAGAGGGCTCGCACAGCTTTTGTTGCTTGCACCCGCGGCCGGAATTCCCATCGATTTAGAACGCAACTTCTGGGACGAGTCGCTTTTCCGTTCAACCCTCGCGACGATGCGTCGGGGGTAGCCGCGGTCGCCAACTGGCGACAGCAATATTTCGCAGAGAATTTAGCTAGAATTTATAGAAACTTAAAAACGCGAAAGAATCGAAATGCCATTCGCTATTGACTTAAAAAATCAAGCTAATAAAGGCAGGAACGACGCGGTGCCGAGTTACAGAATATAAAATGCCACTCTCGTCTAATTATCCCAGGCGTGTCTCCGCGCTCGCTAATTAAAGCGTACAGAAAGCGAAACCGTTGCGTACTCCCATTCTTTCTTAAACGAAAAGCCGGCATTCAGGTGACAGAGGATATTCCGTGCAGCGTGGCGCGGCTTGGAAACGTGGAGCAAGGTAGATCACAGACCGAGATGCACCCCTGAGCGAGCCCGTCCCTGATTTTCATTTCGCGTGTTCACCAGCCGTGCCGGTTGTCGCTTCGCGTAGGTCCTTCACCCCTTTGAACCATCCCTTGAACGTCACACGGCTAATTACCGGCGCGATTATGACCCGAGGAGGGCGATCAAAAATGGCGAAAACGCGATTCGCCCGATTCTTCGGCGTTTTCTTGCTCGCTCGGTCCTGTAAATGCTCGTCGAATTACGGTTCCTCTTTCCTCCTCTACTCGGAAAGAGAAACGGCGACCTTTTCAACAACCTCGAGAACTCCTGCCCTCCCACTCGTAAACACGGCACGAGTCTCTCCCTCCGGAATATTTTTCTATCTTCCTGAGAGGTTAATTAACGTTTGCACGGCTGATTGAGTTAACGTCGAAGAAAAATATTCGTTTGCGAGGGAAGTCGCCACGTTCTGGACGCTGCTCGCAGCTCGGGAAATAAATTCAGGCTGAATCAGAATGAAAAGAGTCTCTTGGAGAAGATTAATTGTCCAGGGCCGTGACTAGGCGCTCTCCTAACATCGTTTTCGGGACTGGAAAGACGATTTTTTCAGAGGGATGCTACCCTTGAAAGAAAAGTTGCAACGTCTTGCAGTGGATTTGAGTTTGATGCAAATTTTATGGATTTAACAACGTGGACAGAGACGATTTATTTAACAATTGCGTTAGGTAATTACTAAACATAATTTCTAAATTTTTAAAGAAAATTGTTTAAGGAAGTTTCAGATTATTTTTAGACCTAACTATGTCGACTATTGAACATCAAATATGAAAATATAAAAGTCGATTTACACCAATTTCCATTTAAATACATTACTCTCGCCGGTACAATAATTATCGTTCAATAAATATACCGTTACTTGAAACAGATAAAGACCCAACACGTCGAGCATCGCCTAAACAGCTCAATCCGGTGAAACAACGTCTGAATCGCTTCTCGCCACGGAAGAGAGGAAACAGAAGGCGCGATGCATCCACAAAACCGTGACCGGAAACCATTATTACCCAACGAAAAACGGCACGCAACAGTTATACAATAACAGCGGCAACCTCAACTTGTAAAATCAATTAGAGCCGCGGAAGCGTGCGACTGCGGGGGTGACTGGAGGGGAGCGAGAGAGAGAGAGAGAGAGAGAGAGAGAAGGGCGCGCAGTTTCCCAACGCCTCGGATATTCAAATCCCCGTGAGCAAAAAGTCGAGGCAACCCCGGAATCCGGGCGAACTTGTTGCGCAACGAGGTAATCACACGGATCATTGCACCGAATCAGATACCGGAAACGGCCCCAACGTTGACGCAATAAGTCGATGCTCCGTGTACCGAGCTACAGCCACCGATAGCTCAGCGAGCAATCAGGTGCGAACCTCGGCGAACATGCATTGATAACAAGGAGATCGAATCAATTCCGGGCAGTGTTCGAGCTACGACGGGCCCGGCAGCTTCTTGCCAAACAATGTTGTAGAGCCCGGTCCTTTGCCCGGTATTATCTCGCTGCCATAATCAACTTTGGACGAATATCTTCAGATTAGTCACTGTCTCGATATACTTCTTTTCACTTTTTTATCTGAGCTTATAATGAAAACTTAAAAAATGCGTTTGGTACTTCTTGGTAACTAATATGCATGCTGGAAATTTCATTGAAATACTACCATATAGTACCAAATATGCATTTTTTAAATTTTCATTATAGGCTCAGATAAAAAAGTGAAGAAACGATAGCGAAGCAACTGATCGAAGAATTGCAGGTCTTTTAATAAATAATATAATTACAGTGAAAAAATAAATCTTACTTGACTTTTAAAATAAATACTGTTTCCTGCGCTTCGATAAAACGCATGAATTTCATATTCCATGTTTGATAGCTCGGTGTAATTTTATGCGATTTATCGAGGACGTTTCAGGTACACGATCAATAGGAGGTTATTACGGGAATTTAGCTGAGTTAGGGCTTTAGGGCCCGAAGACCTCTCCAAGATTTCAAAAGTTTTCGCCGCGGTTCTGGGAGGAAAGCTGTTTAGCAGCAGTTTTGCATATAGCTCTGGCGAAAGTCTCATTGTCCTATTGTCATTCTAGCCATTGTTGAACGCTGGATCCAAATCTCCCTTTATGTCTCCGCAGAGTCTACTGCCACGGTATCGTTATTCGGGGTGTTCCATTGTACATGTTGCAAACTGATATTTACGAACCTATTAACCGGTAAGCTGTATAATGTCCCATCAACAGCTCTACAAGCATAATTAAATACGAATAAAGGCGTTCCAAAGTGATTTGCATCATACTAAACCCCGGGACCATTAATTTCCAGCTATAAATCGATTCAGCGAAAATTGACAAATTTTATGTTAAACAAGCGACGGAGCTCGTCAAATCAGCTCAACGAATACAAAGGAATTCATTTACCGAAGAAAATTAACTGGAAGATAGCTCTATTATATTTGTTGATTAAACATTTGCCGAGTACGAGGCATTTTCTATAAAACTTCAAGTGTGCATAAAGAATCGTTCGGTGCAGGAATGATTGCATTCCGTTCGAGAATGCAGAAGCATCGCGTGGGAGCGTAATTTCCTTAATGCTAAGAAGCTTGTCCTTATCCCCACTCCCGACTCGTTTGGAATAAGCAAGATTATCTGAGTCTGAAATTCTATTTATCTTCAGCCCGCGACTGCAAGCAGAACCGTTTGCACGATCTCAGGGCTCGCTTTGAAGCGGCACTGTGCTGCTTGCGAGACCTGATTCGCTTAATTAATGTACTATGTATCAATTAGCAGTAACAGATCACACAATTTCGTGCCCCGTCTCCGTTCCAACGGGTTTCAATCGAACTTCCGATATCGAGAATTCTTTATTAATTAAGCGACTCGGTTTGCGACAATTGATACGCGATATAATTTATTAGGCGAGCCGGTCAGAATTTATTCCATAAATACGTTTGAATGCATTATATTACTCAAACATCCGAGAACACCTTGCGATGCAACAGTGTTCGGGCAGCGCTGGTTCTACCGTGTTTTAAGCAGTCTACGATGGAACAGAGCCAGTCAAAACCCAAGCTCCGCGGAGTCGGCACAGCGACAGAATATAATTCGTATTTTCACTCTCGTCTTCCCACTGGATGGAACTTCAAACGCAAACCTGCAGCACGAAAGTGACGACGATTTCGTTTAGCTTCACAAAGGCTGAATCTCGACTCCCAAATGTAGTTACGAAATTTTCATGCGTCCCGAGCTCGCGTCATACACTGTTTACAAGCACGCTGCTTTGATTAAGCACCGGGTTCCGTGGCGAGGAGTAACTACGTTTGCAAAATACACCCGAGATGCGTTCTATTAGAGGAAAAGTTCACGACGAGATCGCGGCCGAATCGAAATTTATATTCATTCGACTCCGCGTCTCGTCTTTATCCGAGCTGTCTGCAATTCCTCGAACTTCGATCTACCGAATCTTTCAGAAAATTCGTAAACGAATTTGTTATAAAATAAGACTTTTCATAAGCAAATTTTTCATGAAATGAGAATTTTCATAAGCGAATTTGTCATAAACTTTTCAACATTTTTACCACATTTTTTCTATAAGAAAGAATCTATTGGTGAGATTTTGTCTTTGACTCTAGTTGTCACGATTTATAAAAATAGGAATTTGTAAATAAAATTATCGCCTATACTGCTAGATTAATTGTTACTGATCTTTACAACAAATAGTGTCGCAATCGAGATTATTTTAAAAACAGCCGAAGTCCATTCATTCTAAAATCCAGACATTTAAGGATCTCGTGCTTCAATTAAAAATATTGTTAACATGATAATATAACATCTTTATATTTCCAAGGGTTGTCGCGTTCTAAAGGCTGAGATAAAATTCTGCACAACGCAGAAATGTAAATATTAAAAAATCTGGCTCAATATTTTCGGAAATTGGACTTGGGCCAGTTTGAAAGTCACCGTCGGCTGACCCAGCGCGATCGGGAACACCCCCGCGAAGTTGGCGGAGTTGGTGGGAAGGCGGATATCGGGCAGTTCATAGCGTTTCCCGTCCCCACGGGGAAGAGGCGCCATTAAAATGGTAATTTTATGGCGTATGCTCGCGCTTTTGTATCTCGGCCGCGGAAGAAATTGGCTGCAAGGTACGAATGCATCAGCCGGGAAGACGTTCCCGCGGACGGGTGAAAGGGAGCGGACCTAATCTCTTTGCTCTTTCTTCCCCCGCCACGAGTTATGGCTGTATTACGATAGCGAGCAGGATAAAGGACTACCCGGCCGCTCACGAAAAGTCGAGTTACGTGCGGCGTCGGCGTCGCACTGTGGTACAGAAGCCCGAAATCATGGCGGAAGTCTTGGAAATCGAAGTTGACGGTGGGGTGAGTTTAACTCCTTCACTACCAGAGACATAAATGTACATCCTTTTCACCCTCTCCACCTATTAGTGCACTAACTTATGCGTTAAACGCGTTAAATGAATTTCTTATTCGCTAAATTTTTTGAATTAATTGAATTAATTTAATTAATTGAATTTCAATCACAGCGACCGATGTTTGTTTGTATCGGCGCTTCTATCCAAGATTATATCTCAGTCAAAGGGTTAACTTACGGATTTTTTAATTCACGGCTACTTGAACGCTGCGACTTTACGATTTTAAATAATACGCTACTTCCGGGTTTGCAACCGGCAACCCTTTGCCGCTTCGCCTCGCCTCGCCTCGCCGCGACCCCTTTAGAGACCGTAATTTTTGGTGACGTTTATTTTGCCCCGTGCTTTGTCAACGTCCGCGGTATCACCGAGTTTCTGGCGAACGCTGTGCCAAGCTGCCGCAGCGTTTGCCGGTCGGGTGAAAGGCCGCCACAGTTCTGCTGCATTGTGTTTCTAATTACACGCGCCGCGGACAAAAGAAGGAAGAGAATTTTAAGGCGGAGCCCCATTTTCGCGGTGGCGGCGATTGCGAATCGATTGTTCGAGACATTCGCGACAGCCGAAATGGGGAGCGGGTTTGCTCAACGAGCCCGCCACTTCGAACGCAATTTTTTCCTGGGTCGATTTAACATTATTAAGTCATATTTAATTTACTATTTTTTATTTTATTCGAATTTTATTTTATTCGATTCTCTTTTCTATATTTTAAGCTTGAACGTTCTTTCACTTCATAGAGTTCTTAATCTTTTTTGAAATTACAACGACTGCCTCCGTTTCTGCTTTTCCTTTTATTTCGTGCAATTCTAACCACTCTTCAAATTATTCTGCGCTACATCGCATGTAAACAAATGTTGCCGAGAGGTTATATATTTTTACAAAATTTCAGACGGATTGTTCGCAGCTGCCGTTTCTACTTTAACGACTCATATGTATGCGTACTGTAATACTGAACTTCTGCGCGTTATTCGCTAATGAAATAGGATTCACTGCGAACCGCGTGTCCGGTGAAATGATAGAGGTACGAATATCAACTTACTTAGGCAAGTAGAAATAGTCTCTTATTTTACGCAATTATAAAGAAATAGATCAAGAGAAATTTAACACAGCATAGACTCTCCCATGTGGTTCCGATCGCTTGCGGTCGCCGCAGAAAACGTTTGTTTTTCGCAAAGATCCGCAGCGATTACTCCCGCGACCGTGAAATCCAACGCAGCAGACAGGATCGGCGACGCGGCGAGAATAAGATGATTCTCGCGTTTTCCGTTCTTCTCGTCTGGCTTCTTTTAACGTTTATCGCGTCCCCTCGGCGACCCCCGCCGCCTTAGGAAGTTCTCGGCGAAGATAAAAGCAAAGTTCCGCGAGTCTCGGCGCGGCTAGAGTTTCTGCTGGTTGTCGTCCGTGCGCGCACGCATAAATCCGCGGATTATCGCGGTTTCATATGATCCGGCGCGACGCGACGAGACGCAGCTCGCGGCGGCGAGGTTAACCCGAAGGAACGGGCCTCCCGACTGCGGTTTCGCGGTGGCTAATCCGAAAATCGCGCGACCGATTTCGCGAGCAACAATATTTGGAGAACGCTTGGCTCGCCGCGTGTAAACGCGGCTAATTATTACCACTGGACCGACCGAGCTCCACGAACAACAGTTTTATCTTTTAGAAACAGTAAGAGATGCTGCGCGAGTTCTCTTTTAAGACGCGTGAAAAGCCTCAAAGACGTCTGATTCACGTCCATTTTAGGTCTGAACGTCTCACGCCCTAAAATAGACGTCTTTAAGATGTTTCTTTTCAGAGGTTAAAAAGACGTCCAATATGAGACACGTCGTTAAGATATTAACAAAATACAACATTAAACAACTCTTAACTATATTTCCAAATTCTCCAATAACAAGCCTTATCACCATAAATGCATAAAAGCCAGAAGATAAAATACGACGAGCCGCACGGTGTGTCTGAAAACATTGTCGCAGATTGCGCCGCGCCGGGAACGCTGCGATTTCAGATTAGTTTCGGTTGATCTACTCGCATTACCCGAAAGTGCAAGGGGCCCTGTTATAGCGGCAATCCTTTCAGACGTCGGCCGCGGCACACATCCAGAGACTCGGCACACAAAGAGAGAAATTTAGGAAAGTCAGCGTTGATCGATCCAGCTGTCAAAGGATTTAATCACCGGCGGTGTGGCCCGGAACAGCCGGAACAGGCGGAGAACAGTCGGGCGCGAGATCGCAATCGCCGAAAACGGAATACAAATCGGTCGAGATCGCGATACCGATCGGGGCGCGACTCCGATGAAAATCGTTCCCGATTTATTCCGCGTTCTACATTTTCATTAAACGGTTCCCGGCGTGTCCACGAATTAATTACGCGGCTCGATGGCGAAACACGGGGCGAACGGGACGCGGGATAAAGGTTCGAACAAACTTCCGCGTGCGCCGGAAATCGATTAAGGGACAAAAGGCGACGAGTACCGTCGTGGTTCGCTTCCCTCTCCCTCCCTTCCCCCGCCCGAGCCCGCCTAAACGCTTCGTTACCAGAGAGAATGAAGCAATATGACGGCGGTGAGATCGCATTATGGGTTTCCCCATCGCGAATTTGTTACGGCCGGGTTGATTGCCGGTTCAACTTAATTAGATTCTGGAGACGTCCGATTTTTATCAGCGGTTCTTCCTGCCCCTCGCTCTGCCGCGATCATGCGACCGCGCTAATGGCACCCCGCTGCGACGAATGGTTTCGATTTCAGGCTCGTTTTGCTCTGTCTTATGGTGCTATGAACGCGGAGACTCGACGCGTCTGATAGCATCATTCTGGCAATAGTTTCATCAACTACACGTTTCCTCTCGTAATTGTTGCGTTACGTTATCATTGTTGTGTTGTTATAAGCTTAGTTATTGCGTTTGCATGTGTTATATTAAATATAGATAGCCTTTGTTGCACGGTGATTGTTGGCGCGGGAGCTGTGTTTAGCCGCACACGATCCATTACAATGGCCGCGTCCTAAATTATCAACATTGATTGAACTTGTGCCCGAGTTGACCCGGCCAGGGTACTAATCGACTGGGTCCAAATTATTTTGGGCGGTAATTTGGATAAGTTTGGAATTTATGCAATTTGCGTGTAACCCGGTACCCAGTGCATCGTTACGCTAATTACAAACGCACGCCGCGATATTTTCCCGTGGCCCGTGCTCCCGCAAATATTCATGCGTAACGTTACTTCATGGCGAGACCATGTATTTATTATGTGTTTCGTTAATATTCATTTGCGGACCGTTTCGGCCCGCAATGAGGTTTCCCTTGGAAAAAGGAAAAAAGACTGCAAATGTGGACAGATATTGAATTCGCTCGATTATTTCAGCATTCAACGACGCGACCCGACGGTTCGTTAAAGGTTCGTTGCGGTTTTGATGTTAACGCGCGAGCCATTTTCAAATTGTGCTCGTTTGTTGCCGTAGAAACGCGAAAACCTTTGCCCCCGTTGCACCGCGTTCGAATAATCAATTACGTTTACAATTAATCGCGATGGAGTTCGAATGGGAACTAGTGTTATTAATTGTTTTTTTATTTGAAAAAATGGGAACGGCCATCAATCGTTGTAAAAATGACAGAATTGTAGAGGTCCCAACAAAAAGGGGGATTCCATGACCAGATTCATCAAAGTATTAATAAATACCTAAAGCAAAGATAATTTTACATTGTAGGCAGCATTACGTCTCTTTCCGAAATTAATCCCAATGACAAAAATAATTGACTCTTCTTTCAAAAAACTCTTGAAAGTTCATTTATCTACCGAAATGTTCGCGAAATTATTCTCCCTGGATACAAAATTCAATGTATATTTTTCCGTCCGATAGCCAAGAAATAAAATCGCTGATTTATTCCTACGAATTAAGAAGAAGGAACGGGTGAAACTTCCTTGAATAATCTTGATTTATAGTATAGACATTCGCACTGCACGTCCCATTAGTCAGGTCCAGTATCGGATTTATTAAGACGATCTATCACGAGCAATAGCGATCCATGGCTCGGTCGAAGGACAAAACGTTCGCGGCGACAGAGAAAGTTCGGAAATCGTGTGGTCGAGACGACGGTCTCGGCGTGGGCGTTACTTAACTCGTGTTACCGAGACCAAAAAATAACTGCGAATTCCGGGATTCCGCAGACAATCAGTCTGATCCGCGGATCGACTCCAATGGCGAAATTCAATCGTTTGGCAAAAGGAGGCAGCCGGATACAGCGACGCTACGATTTCCCGAAATTAAATTTCGATTTCGCGCGATTCTCAGCGTTCTTTGCATTCGCGGTCTGCTTCCGAATCAATTCTCTTTTTCGTGGATTTTTAATCGAAGCGACGCGTAAAAATTAACGAGATTTCTTTTTCGATGATACAGCGCCTTCTCGTTCTACTGATCAAAGATTTATCGTTAATGATGTTCTCTGAGAACTTTCATCTCCACCATTTGCGATGCACAAAATTTGTCCAAGCAATTAATTGAGCAACTATTAGGTACACGACACTTTCCGAGAAAACAAACATGAACCGTGCTATACTAATATTTCCTCTCTTAACGATAAATGTCGTCACACTTGTTACTTGAACGCGTTAAATTCTGTAAAGAAATGCAATATATATTTAATCATCGGTAGCTAAAAATGACTATTTTCTAATTATTTTTCGTGAAAATTGTATTTCAATATCTCTGAAGGCTTAAATGTTTTAACAATTTGTCACTGAATTCTCCAAACCGGAACATTGTGCGAAGGCGTGTTATACGAAGACAGGATAGAGACAGCGAGCAGCGAGATTCCTGTCGGATACCAGTTTGCTGCAAGTCGCGGCGCAAAAATTTCGATTAGCATACGCATCCTCCATTCGTAACCCAATAGCCTCTTTGCGGATAATTCCTTTCTCCTCTACCGTGTAGCAAACATAAAAGCAGACACTGAAACTTTCGAGCTGCTATTCTAACTTTTAAATTCGAACTCGCGCGACGCTGTATCCCAGCGATAAATACCGAAAACTACGGATACCTATCTAATGTTATTTCGCGACAGAGAAAAGTTTTCAAGTAACAATTTTCTAGTCCCCTAGACCGGAACACCTCCAACGTTTTGCATGCCGTGCATCGTTATATTGTCAACGACTTTTGTTCCCAGCGTGTAATATGCGTGTCTCGCGCGAGTTATACCGTCCTTCACGCCCGTGCAGTTAATTGCAGCGAATGCATTCTATGATACGATTCGTCCGTCTCGTAACACTTTATCCCGCTTGCCTTAGCCGATACTTATTGCACTTTGTCCCAGAACATTTGTAAACCGAACTCCAGAAAGATATACAGGGTCTCCCATTTACAAAGGACCTGACTATTAGTTTATTTCCGAATTTTTCGTTCGACGATTTTTGTAATTTAGGAATGTTATTTCAGGAGAAACACTTTGTTATACGATGCATAAAAGAGTGTCTTGAATCTAAGAGGAGACTTTGTATATATGTATATTAATTTTCTTATTTATTTATATCGTGGAACTAGGCTCCGAAATCCTTTGAATAAATAAAAATAAGTTAGAGGAATGTGAATTCTAATGCAGACATCTCCGAAGAGACTCCTCGGAGTACAATTGAACCCGAACGACGGGCGGCTCATGTTCCAGTCCCTAGATGCATCCATCAATTATCCCGAACAATCCGCGAGCCGAGGTTACGTGATTCGCGGGAAGAAGGCCGGGAAGCGGCGACCCGGATATGTCGACGGGACGATGTTCACGGAACGAAACGAGACGAAACGGGACGAGATGGAACGAAACGAAACGAAACGAAAGAGAAATTGCGCGATCCTCCTCGAACTCTCGACATTCCTAGGGACTTTCTTCACGGGCGAACGGCTCCGCTGCGAGCGTTTCCTCGTTAGATAGCGCGGAGCGGCGGCGGACGCGATAGGTCGCGTCCTGAACTATGTGTGCCACGCGGTGAAGAGGATACCCAGAGGTCTCCTACGGAGACCCTCCGTCACCATCGGGAAAGTGTGCCATCGAAAGGTCAACGTTTACTCGTTCTTGAGGAGAGGCGGACGTTTTCTTCTCCTTCTCGCCGGCGCTACTCGCCGCGCCGAGCCGAGCCGAGCCGAGCCGGGATCGGCAGACCTTTGTGCTCCGTGCGCGTTCGTCTTTTTCCTTACGTGTCCCCTTGTGTTTCAAGCCTCCGTGTACATTTGCTTCCTCTCTCTCTCTCTTTATTTCTCTCTCGTCGCCTCCCCCGCCTCGCCGTTCCCCGTCGCGCACAGAGAGCAAGTCCTGTTCCTTCGAAGCGCGCAGGTTTGTTCGCCGATTCCCTTATTTGCTCACCGCGGCGAACCGAATCGACAGCATTCGAGATTTTAAGCCGTTCCCCTCCGCCTCTGGTTCTCTCCCCCTTTTTTGTCTCTCCTCTCGTCGCTCTTTCTCCTGCTCCTTTTGTCGGTTGTTTTCCTTCGCCGGCGGATTGGAGTCCGACAAACAATTTCCAACCGAGATCCGCCGTGTTCCACCGGCGCACTGACCAGTTTCCGAGGCCGCGTCGTCGACGAACGGCGGTCGAGAGGATTTCATTCGGACTCTTTCCAGTCTGAATTTCGGAACCTGGCTTTCGAGGAGGCATTTCAGCCTTTTTTAGAGCGCCGGCTGCATTCGACGCGGGGACGCGGAAGTGCGACAGCGATGCGACTTTTGGAAGCCACGGTTTTAGGGGGAAGGAGGTTGGGTGTACCGGATTGTACCGGATTGAAGGAGAAAATTAAGGACGAATGTCTTCCCTTGAGAAACTATACCATTGTTAATTAAGAAGAGAATAAGAAAGCAATGACAACATCGCCTCCTGTGATCAAATGCAACGCCATAAAAAATTGCGAACAAATGTCTCGCACAAATTGATCCCGTCCAGAACAGTTCATTCAATGATCCCATAAAACAAATTTAAGAACCTCGAGCAATCCTGCATACGAATCGAAATCCAGTCAATGAATAACCATAAGCGGACCTTGCGCAAAGATCCGCATAACTCTGTGTCACATAAAAACCGCCGTATGAAAGAAGCCTCGGTTGTCTGGCTCGCCCATAAAACTGATAATACACTTTTGCAATCTCGAGCCTGGACTGCCGGGCAGCAAAAACTATCCGAGATTATGTCTTCAAAGGCAATTTCCTCTGGAGTCACCGACAGAAAACCGTGTTCCTCTGTTTCGGTTGGAGACGTCTCTGGCGAGGACGCCGGCCAGGGTGACGTTTGAGGGTCCGGCCAATATAAAGAGAGCCGGCCGTCTTGTGCGGCGGCAGAGGGGAGGAAAATGGAGGCAAAGGTCTCTCGCAATTACCGTGATCCACGACGCTGGAACTGATCCACTCTCGAAAACCGGTCACGTATCTTTACCTGGACACTCAATCGGCCGGCCCTCCACCGCATCCTCTCTTCTTGTTCGTTCCTTCCGTGGATCAGAGCCGGGATTAGAGGAAGAGTCCATTAAGGAAGCCTCTGCAGCTGCAGCTGCAAAGTCGCCCGAGCGTGATCGAGCCTGGCGATCGGCCAGAATCCGCGAGTAGGCTCTCGCGATATTCTACATCGATTTGTCCGAGTGTGCTCGGAACGTCGGGGCATTAATAAAAGCTTGTCGATATCAAGTCCCATTTAGCCGGCTCACGGGCTCGTTCCGCGGCTCCTGGACCCATCTGCCGGCCGTTCCGATCAAGCCAGATGGCCGATTTTAGATTTTATGCAGTTTACCGGGACCACCTACTAATTTACCGCCGGCCAAATCGAACGGCAGCTGCCGCTTTTTTCTCCGTCCCGTGTTACGCGATACCTCGGTTACACCACGGTCAGGCGGACTCGTGTTTTACAGATATTTCGCTGTGTTTCGCCCGTTTCTTCGCTGCTCTTTCTTCCCCTATTACCGAGAACAATGTGTCCTAACAACTATATTAATGCCCAGTAACAATAAACCGTTTACAGGCTTCGCGATATTGCTGTGCGAGAACGGTGGCAGCTTTTCATTTTACTTGCAATAATCTTGCCGGATGTTGCAACACTTACTAACAAATTGAACTGTTTTTAGTTGAGCTTCGTAAAAATTTTGCTTTATTCAATGCCATCCTTATATCTATTTTTATGTATTATATTGATAAGAGAAATTGAAGGACTTTGTGGATGAGCTGATTAGATTGCATTGATAACTGAATTTTTTTATATCAAGTGTATTTTTATTGAATTATCTGCTAGATCGTTTGAAGTACCTGTAAATGATCGGAGCAACGCGTTCAAATAATTTGCATTCGCTCGGCAGTGCATAATACCTGCATTACCCACTTACCGGTCGAAGAGTGGAGGATAAACGGACACATTTGCGAGACGGATTTTGAAAACGCGCCACGTGTCGGACACGACGTCGTAAAACAAGGGGTTAACGAAGCCATGAAAAGACCGTGAAAATGCCACGAATAAAGCGGTAAACGCGGAAAAACGTATCCGACGTTACGGACCGCCATAAATATCGAACGTTCAACAAATGAAAATATGTGCGGCGGTCGAGTCGTTGACACGATATCCGGCTGCTGGTGCATCGAGGTGGCCTCGTTAGAGCTGCTCCGGTGAACGGGATGCGACCTTAGCGCCGTGAAAACTGGTAATTTTCGCACTCGTACGGTAATTAAAGGTCTCGTCGGACGGAGCTCGTTCGTCGAGCGGAACGGAAAATTAATTGGCGAGATGAAAATGATGCCGCACAACGGCTCTTTATCGAATTACCAGCCCGGCTTTCTTAGAGGGATGCTCCGGTCCGGACCAGCGAATTTCGTGAATAAACAGCCGAAACAATGATCGCCCCCGCGATTCATTCCGCTTGAACTTCTCCTGGCCGCGGTTTTTCGAGGCAAGTTCAGGTCAGGCATGAATACGGCATTATGCGAGCCATAAATACGGGCGGGCTCTGAGCCTCTGCTTTCCCGCCACCGCCTATTTACCCGCAAACCTGTACGCTGTACATGTTACGACGCGGTGTCCGATGTTATAGCGACCTCGTTTTATTTCGAACCGCCTCCACGCCGTGCACGCGGCCAACCGCCGAACTTAGAAAACAAATTAACCGGAGATAGCATCGAGTACTCGCTTTTGTTGCTCAAACGTCGTTTGAACGCGGCGCCAGAAACGCGTTTCTTCTTTCACGGAAAAGGAAAATCTGTGCGAATTCAATTCGCTTTTCTCGCGCGCCTTTAAATATGTTACTCAATTTTCATAAGTGAATGTATATATGCTAAAAAAATGTTTCTTAATTTCAATTGGAGAATATATGCGTTTACACTTTCTGTACATTCACACTTCCAGACTAGCCTCGTGTGAGAATCACGATTGCTTTCCATTTTTAGGCAATTTCACCGTGAAACACGCGAGGAAAGTTCACCGGCGTTCGATTCGCCTGGATCAAATTCCCAGAGACGATCTATCTATCCTCTGCGCGCCTCGATCGACGACAAGCACCGAGAACGTGTCGCAGCTCCGTAAGGACTCCAATTACTAGTGGAATTGTTGCGATTACGCAAGAGCGCCTTTCGCCTCGCAGTCCGAGGATCGCGGCCCGAAAACAGAGAGGAGAAATTTAAATTTCCTTGGATGGAGGATCCCCGGCGCTGTATTTAAGCGACTCGAAAAGTTCTTAATCGGCGAGCCGCAAAAAGACCCCGCATTCTCGTCTGCAGAGGAGCGAACTAGTTCTGAGGCCCGGAGGAGCGCGGATCATTTGCGTGAAGAATCAAACGGATCTCTCGTTAAGAGCGACTTAGTGGCGGACAAGAGAGCCGGAGATAGAAAGAGAAGAGAGAGAGAGAGACTCGGGAAATCTTGTGCGATCTTCTCTCTCTCTCTCTCTCTCTCTCTCTCAACAGAGACAGAGAGAGGGAGAAAGAGAGAAAGGAAGCTTTGAGGATGAGCTCCATAACGCGAACTCATCGGTCTTGCGACTATCGACTCCAGCCTCGATTCCCCGGCGAAATATCGATATCTCGGGGAATTTTGCAAACGGTGAACCTTCGCGGAGGCTCGCGGAAATAAACGGGGTGTTGAAACGATCCCGGCGCAATTAACGCGGTTGTTTGCACTTCGCGTGGCGCTCTTTTTTCTTCGTTTTTTTTTAAACTTTCTCGCTTTTCTATGCCAATCACACGGAAATGAAATTCGAAAATTGCGTTTGCGAGCAAACGTCGAGAGGACACCGCGCGAATTCGAAGCCGACGCGAAAAAATATTTTCTGCAGAAGTGGCGCAGTCTCGTTTTAAACGCGCAACGTATCGCTCGGGGGAATTACCGACGGGAAACCCTTTTTTATTGTGTAGTTTGGATTATCCGGATCAGCGGATTATCGCCGGTATTTCGTTGATCGCTGGAACGGATTTGGATAATATCGCGGAGATTTTTCAGTCGTTGCCCGGCGCACGGTTTGATTCCGCGGGGCCTGAAAGGACCCGGCAGCTTCCCGCTAGTCGAATTGTAATAACGTTCGTAATCTGGCCGGTGGATGCTGCTGCGTCAGCTAAATATTTCGTTGATTCGGGCGCGCACCGTTTGCCTTTTAACGCGTTCGGCGCCCGCAATCGACCGCTGAAATTATATAAAAAGTCTAAAGTATTGAATTTCGAACAATGACCTTTGTTCGGAGTTAATCGGCTATTCAATTTGTCTTCGAAATCTTGCGTCATGCAAAATTGTGCGAGGCTCGTGGTTGCGCAAAGAGCAATAAAAACAAGGCAATAAATAAAAACGCCTTGGTGTTGCTTTCCGATTGGACGAAGTCTAGCCCAGGCGCAATTAAGCGGGCTGCGCGCTAAGAAATTCGCGGGAGACGAGAAGCGAGAGAGATTAGGAGTGATTTACAAACATTTCGGAAGAAAGTTTATGTCTCGAGGCAGTGGCTAGACACTTTCACTCGCTGAATTTACCTGACGCGTCGAAAAAGTGACGACATACAGCGGAGAGGACCCGATTCTGTAATTATCTGCTATTTAAATCTTTCTCTCTAGTGCCTTCTGGTAATAAATGATCATTTGTAAAAGAAAATGATAGCTATGTGGAAACTCGAGACTCTACAGTGTTGAGCAACACGGTACCATTTATCATCAATTTTTACCTTTTCCATCGAGCAGATGCTTCGATGCTAATCAACTTCTCTCTAGATTTTGCATCGTTCTATTCTATTAAAACATGATAAATAGGAATAAATTAGTAGAAAATTATTTAGAAAAAGTTAATATTGAATTAATATTATTGAACGAATGTATTAAAAACAGAATTAATACGTCGACGCCATAAAGGCTTAAAATTCCAAAGTCTACAAGCAAGAGAGAAAGAGAGAGAGAGAGAGAGAGAGAGACCAAAAGAGGCGCGTCGCTCCACCAAAATGGCAATCCAGCGGAGTTTGAGGCGGTAGCGTCAGCCGTGCGAGCGATTAAGCAATCAACGCGGAGCGTGCGACCAGGTATCTATTAATTCGCGGTGTCAAAATAACCGCGATGATTCCGCAATCGACGAGGGGGATCCGGGCGCGAAAATGTCAGACGGCTGTTGGCACGTTCTGGTGAACGGGAAAGCGGCGTCGCTGTTCGCCGAGTAGGAGGAGCCGTCGAATTCCTAACAATTATTGGGATTACGGTGCCCGGAGAGGCTCCAGAGGCCGTGGGCCAGAGAGACAGAGAGAGAAAGAGAGAAAGAGATGGAGATGCACGGTGTTTATTAGCGGGGAATATTTCGCCAGGGAATTTCGAGGCAATCTTTTCCGTTGCGAGGCGGGCATGCGCCGCGTTTCATCGCGACGCAACGCCGCCGATGCAATTAGCGAGACCGCAGACCCGGTAATCGTCGGCCGGGCGTTGCTCAATTTAAATAATCTTCCCGACAGAGCGGTTCCGACTCGTACTCGTAAGGACCGACGATCAATTGGACGATTCTGACTGATTTCCCGCTTCTCCGGGCTCCGGGGGCTACGGGCTACGGGCTCCGGGGAGCTGACAAGCCGGGCCTCGACGCACGCTGGGGATGCACTCGAATGCACCTGCAACGTGCCTCGGTCGCGGGTAATTAAAACTGCGTCGCCCACCGAACGTTCAACGGCTACTAGGCAGCCTCGTAATTGATGCAATTTATGATCTTTATCGAGTCGGGCGTCGCAAGACGCGTGCGCCGAGCTGCTACTGTGCTATTGTGCCATCGACGGACCTTTCGGATAATGAGACCGGGAAATCTCAGCGCGGTTCTTTCGTCGATCGGCATTATGAATTTCATGAATTTAGAATGCAATCGGTTTGTTCAACCCTTCCATATCGTACGACGAGGCGGCCTTGGATTATTTTAACCCTTTGATAAGTGTCATGCTGGTAGGAATTAATTTCCATTGACCGAACAGTAATACGTAACATGCAAAGATTACGTAGGAAAAACAAAGTTTATTAATTCCTTTTTAATGTTTAGATATATGGTAACACTATAATATGCCTTAATTTTGCGTAAAAATTAAAAGAAGATGAATAAATAGCTTTGGTGGCTTTTGTCGAAATACGCGTCCACTGTAAAAGCCAACGCACGTGACCATTTCGTAGCACGCGGATCAATATTTTTGCCGCATTCGTCATTTCATTGCCGCCGCGAGTCAATTTCGGCGACAATGAAACGACGAACCTGGTATAAACATTGATTAACGTTTTGACATGAAATCAAAAGTCCTGTTCACTCAAAGCAATCGATCGAATGAAGGAAACGATGAATCGCGCTGAATGCTCTTTCAGCCTGCTTGCATTCAAGCAGATTCGAGCTAAATGTGCGAATAGTTTGACTAAAGTGTTAGCACGTTGGTTGGCGCGTTGATTATGTATATATGGATCACACTAATTTTTAACTAGGCTCTGAAATTCATTTTTATTGCAATGTGAATGTTACTGGGATCTTTAGAATGCCAAAGAATTTAGAACAGAATACAATTCGCGATAATATTTAGACCACAAGATCAAACATTGTCACGCCGTTTTACATCGCTTGCATCCCCCCTTTCCACCAAATAAAAAGCCGGCAGAAAGTTGCCGCGTGCATCCGATTCTTCGAAAGTTTATCGAGTGAGAAACCGGGACCTTGGAGGTCGCCGGCGGCCGGAGGGTAACGCGACTCGTAAATCGCGGCGAATTATCGATCGCAATTTAGCCGGGCTGTTTTCCCAGGCCGCTTCTTCCTCCTCCGAGGAATAAATCCGCATCGTCGAAGGAAAGAATCGCCGCAGTAAACCGCGAACCAGCGCGCCGGGTAGGGAAGGGGTCGAGTCTGAAGCCGTCGCGTCGCGTCTGGGGAGCGTCGGAACAAACAACTGGGACGCGGACAGGGATAGGCATTCTCTCCCCGGTGTACGGATATAAATCCGCCCACTCGATGTCACGGACCGGGAGCAAAAGAGAAAAACAGAGGGACTAGGTTAGGTGGTGGCGGGCGGTCTCGGCGCGAGGCTGGCCGGGGAGGGTGGCGGCCGGGGGTGAAAGTTAGCAAAGGGCCAGGCTTTTTGGATATCCGCCAGAAACTCGACCGGAGGAAAACACTGCAGTCGAGAGAGCCGTTTCAAAGGACCGTCCTTTTCGGCGGAAGGGGAAACGCGGAGGACACCCGGCCAGCGCTCAAAGAGACGCTGCCGCGCGAAAGGAAGCGCGACCCGCTCGGACCGGCCCGACCCAGACACTGGATAGAAAACCGAGCAGACCCGACCAGACCGGTCCAAGTCCCAGCGATGTCGCCATTTTGGTCCGGCGGGTTGCTCGCCGAGCTTGCGGTCGGAAACTGGGACAGAGAGAAGTTGCTAACAAGTTGCGCCAGCACGGATTCTGTGGGAACGTTTCGCTTTTCGAACAAAATTCGATGGCTCGTTTTGCTGAGAGCCAGACCCGCGCTCTTTTCCAGGACTTTTTAAAGGTTCCGCGAACTTTCCGCTGATATTGCGAAGTACCATTCTGCGGGGGATATTGTTGGAGTATGGATTATTATTTGGCCATTGCGGAGGCCCGCGTGTTTGCCGCGGATGCGGGTTGATGAAGGTGGATGGGAGGTTTTTAGGTCGATTTTCGGGCTGCGGATAAGCTTGTCCGGACGCGTTGATACTGCCGATGGAACGCCGAGAGCCGGTTGCCCCTCGCTCGGAGCTCATTGATAAAAAGCTGGCTCCGCTCGCGAATTACCCTGTCATTTACCTTGCGAATTGGCGAACGTAACCCGCATCTTTCGACAGCTTTCTCGGTCGACTAAGCTCGGACATTTTCGCGTCTAAAAATCGCGAATTCGAACAGCAAGATTTTAATTGTCGGATAATCGCGTAATTGCCGCTTTGTGCGACAGACGACTCGAGGCATTCGTTTGTGCATTCGTTCGAGATTCGATTAACTCAGGCGTTTAGGCATTGAATCTGCGGTTCGAACAGAATTTGCAGATAATTATCAACAATATTGTTCCCCCAATCACGTCCAATAATCTAGTTTCCCCGCTGCATAAATAATCTCGATAAATTGAATTACAATATATCCCGGGCATTAGAATCACGCTCTAATCGAACTCTGGTCATTTAAATTAATTTATACAAAGGGGCGCTGCCGTCGACTTGAACACAAATCCATCAATTAACGACATTTAATCAAAGTTCAATCGACGCGCAAGTTTCCATTAAAATTCAGTTTAGAATTGGTTTACAGTCGACGAAATAAAACTCTATTTTAATTGCAAATTGTTCGCGTTCCCGGTGTTAGTAAATTTCAATTCTTCGAGATTCTGGAAAAGCAGAAATTCTCCAGTTCGTCGCGGTACAGTGCTCGAGACAACATGCAAGACAATGCACGATGAGCGATCTTCCGATCGGTATCTCTGCTAGATCGCAACCAGGCCAGGGGCCGGCTCGATCACGATCCGCGGGATCGTCGCGAGAGAAACTTCGCTCCGAGAATTGGCTTATGAAGTCGGGGACTTCCGTTGTGCTCCCACTTCTCCGAGCAGTCGTTCCTGATCGGACCGTCAAACGTTGCTAATTACGTTTCCGCGATGAACTTTCAGATATGCATCTCACCGCGCCACAAAGAGACGCGGAGAGGGATCAATTTGGTATAGTTCGAACCGGGATTATGATCTTAATTTTCTTCGAGATGACTTTTCTCCCGGTGCTCGGTCTCCGAATACGATCGATGGTAATATATATTTTATTACTTCTCGCAGAACGATCTACTGCATCTTGATTCCTGCCGTAATTAACGTAGGTACTGTCAGTCCGCTCGAGCGACGAGAGGGCAGCTAACGCGCTTAAATAACAGTTATTAGCCGTAGTATGTTCATTCGAACGCTACTTATCAACGAACTGTAAATTTGATGGACTTGTAACCGATTCGAACGATCGAAAAAGTCCGGTCGAATCAGAGACTGAAGATCAGCAGCGTTGTCTTAATTGGCACGCTCATTACTGCCGACAGCGAAGTATTTTCTGTTTGAATTCTAAAGTAACATTTTATATTTAAAATATATAGAAATAATAATTTCGAGACGAGTGCGAAGGTATCGCGTAGACCGGCGAATGTACAGTGTAATTAACATTTTAGCGAAAACATACGCAGATGCGATTTTCTATTTCGTTTAATCCGCCGCGGACGAATTTGGTCGAATACGCAATATCCGGCATTTGCTTATCGGGTCAAAAGATTAATTACCTGAACGACGAACACCGCATTTAATAAACGCCGATGTTCCAAGGATTATATGTTAATACGGCTGAAGCGATAATTCGCGCATGAAATTATTGCGATTAATGGATTAAAATTGTTTCGAGTGCCAATCTAGGCTAACCATTATTTGACACACACTTGGGCGAATGAAATAAGAATGATATGAAAATTTGTTTAGCCCCGATGTCGGGACTCGATCGCGCTTCCTCCTCTCTATCTTCCGTTCGTTTCATTAACATTTATTATTTGCTATCGAATACGGTTCGACTGTAAAGTCGACGCGGCTAATTGGAAATTTAACCGCTTAATGTGCGCCACCCGCGTAATGGAAATAACAATAGATGCAGCTCTGCAGCGTTGTTGTATGCATACAGATCCGATCGTTCCTGTCCCCAAAATATTCGCCGGAGTACGGCACAGTGTAATTAGCTCAAAAATGTATTCATTACCGAAACATGACGTCGGACGTGCTACGAACGTTATAAATGACAATAATTTCATAATTTAATAATTTCGTATCGACGCGTTGAACGATTCCATTGAATTCGATAAAGCGATTTCACATTCTAAATGCCGAACAATCGATTAGATTTTATATCCGTCGAAATGCGATGCTGCACCAATATTTTTCGAAGAACCGTCCCTCGCATAATTCTCGTTAGAATTAGATCGAATATATTACTTTGCGTGACACTTGTACGCTTGTCTCTGTTCCTATTGTTCCCGATATCCTCCGAGCTCCGCTTCGACGGCCCAAATCTAATTTACCAAAAACTTTAGAAGAACGTGAATTGTTTTTTCGATGCGAAACATATAGATTATTATAGGTATATAAATTATTATAAAAATATAGATTACATAAATTACGTTTTAAGTGCAAGGTTAGTTACCTGGAAGATCCGAACAAGCATCGCGCGATGACAACGCGAGACAAAACTCGCGCTCCGGAATAGTGTTCCCCCTCTGCCGAGCAAAGTTTCTCAGAAAAAAAGAGAGGCAAACAACATTCTGCCGCGAGAAGTATCTGTTCCCGGAAAATTTCTCGAGCTGACGAAAAAACGGTCGTCTAATAAATATTCGTTTATAGCGAAACAATGCAGCAGCATCTGCGAAGAAACGAGGCAAAGTTGCCTCGCGCCGACAGAAAGTTGGAATTTCTTAGGCCATGTTCCATCGTTGTTGGCTGTTGGTTGTTGCTTGTTAGACCTCTCGCGAGTAATATACCGCGAATATTAGTTTCCAGCAGGAGAGAACGACTGCGAGAGCGAGCGAGAGAGAGAGAGAGAGGGAGAGAGAAAGAGAAAAAAAGGGACCGGGATAGCGAACGTAAGACGAAGAGAGGACTCGACGATGCGCTTTGGGAATATTTCAAATAATATTTCCTCGTGGCCGTACATCCGCGGGTATACTGCTTTAATTGGGCGGATTTCAATCAGCACGGCAATCGAATCATGTATAGAGCCCAGCGGTCGTCGAAGCAATCTGCCGGTAAAACGAACAAGGACGCCTCAATTTTCGCCGCGGAAATCAAAGATATCGGACTGGACTGGCCGGCCAACTGCGCTTCATTTGCCGGGAAAATTATTCGGCGAAGGAAATTTTACATGGTATTTCCCTTGGTCTACGCGTAGTTGATCACTCGGTAAAATACTGAGCCGATCCCCTTTGCGATCGCCGATCCTACTGGAATTGATCGATCGACCAACATTCGCTACGATCGGAATCGTAACATCTCCACTTCTATGTCATTTGAATGAATTCTTTTTAGTCGAACAACAATTATTCATATTATTCGCGACAAATAATTTTATCTATTCATCCGGTCATTTAGTGTCTCACTCATTTTCTGTCGTGCATTATGTATTTATTAGAATACGAAATAAAGTTATTATATTATATTATATTATGTTATATTATATTATATTATATTATATTATATCATATTATATTATATATTAGAGTGTCGAATATTATTCCTCTAGTATCATCCCCCGCAATCCAAAAATTGCATAAAAATACCTGCAATAATTTACGGAAATTCTGTACAACCACGTAAGCGTCGCCTAAATTGATATACGCATTAGTGTCACGTTGGAAGAGTCGAGGAGTCGCTGAAAAATGCGCCGTTAAACGAAACAGACCCCTCGGAGAGCATCAATTCCGCGGTTCTTTTCGGCGCATTGTCCCGCCCCCGCGTTACAGATTACACGTCGCCGAGGAAAATATTATCCAACGGGAATCCGGCAGGATCATTAGGGAACGTCGCGGGTGCCGTTCCATCTTCCGTCGACGCCGTCGTTTCGACGGTTGCCCTATCAACGGCAATCTCCTTCGCGCCGCGGCGAATGCACATTGCACATTGCACATTTTCGCGAGGAACACCTTGCCTGCGCTACTCTCTCGACTCCCCGGGATTAGATTACGGCATAAGCGGCTTATTTATCGCTGCGGCGACGCGACGCGGCCTCGCGACTGCATCGTAATCAACGCGCCGAGCGGCATTCCCTGATACGCGTCGCGAGAACCTCGACGATCGGCGTCGCGACGACCGGCACACCGACGCTTCACCTCGGCCCCGAAGGTATTCCCGACGATCCGGCGTCCTCGACGGGTTTTTCGTCGGCGAGATTCCAGACACGCGTGGATCCGAAACGGCGCCGCGGAATTTACAGCGGCTCCTCTCGTCTCCGAGATTGTTCTCTGATAAGATTCGGGATTCTGATAAGATTCGGGGCTCTGATAAGCCTCGGGACCGGCTCTGGGAGGTACGTACGTTGATTCCGTCGCGACGATTTACTTGATTTTTCCCCGGATAGTTTTTCCCTTTTCATAGTCGGCCGACGTTTCAATGCGGAAATTGCTACTCCACGGTTTGAACGAGATTTACGAAACTGCTGGGTCTCTCGTTTTCTGGAACGCGATTAGATTTCTGCGGATGCTGGGAAAGGCTGTTCGTCTTCCTACGCTCGTCGAATGAAAGTTTACCGCTTGCATCTACTTTCGGTTATTGTAAAATGCTCGCCTTTCTCCTGCTGCGTTACAAATTGACTCGATTCACGACGAATTTAGTTTTAGCACAAAGCTGACTCTTTAACTAGAAATATTGCAAAACGTTCGCCGTTCGACAAACTCGTATATCATGTTAAGTGTAGTAAATTGTGTTAAAAGTTCGCTATTTAAAAACTTCGTAAATTATGTTAAGTGTTCGCTATTTAAAAAGTTCGTATATTATATTAACTGCTCGTTATTAAATGAAGAGTCCTATGAAACACAATACGTTGACTGACAGTCTGAAACAGTGACGTATTTCGAGAATTATTTGAAGAATGAATTAATATGTAATTTTATGCTAATTTTATGCGCTATCCTCTTTGCCGTTTTAAATGCGATTAATGTAACCAAGAGTTGTAAATGATATACCTAGGTGAATAAGCTGAATGTTTAATATTCTGTATGTCATGGTCGGTCACTCTGAAAACGTTCGCGTCGATTTACTCGATATATTCGCGCAATGCTCGCCGCTGCAAGTTCTCAATCAAATAACGATCAAGATATTTTAACATTGTCAATCGAGTTACCCGTTAATTGTTTATTACACGAGCGAGTGATCATTTGATCCGTAATGCGCGCACAATGACAATTTCAAATAATTCTCCATAGCAATTAGTGTCTGTCATTTATCCGTGTAATCGTGTTATAATTGTGCCATTACCGCGTTAACATAATTTACATATTCTCGATCGTTAACAAAATTCACCAACAATGCAGCTCGGTTCCGTGGGGTGCTATAACATAAAAATCTTATTGAGAGCTTAATTGATCCATCTAACAGTTCATTGTTAACAGAAGTATCAGTCATGTACACATTACTGCAAATTGTACGACACAAGTGACACGATAATTGCGTAATTTACTATTAAATTGAGTAATAAAACAATCTTTAACATTTAATGAGGATTTACCACTAATGATAGATACTTTGGGGATCATGCTGCTGCAATTGCGTCCTCCAAAATCTCTAAAATCGGATCGAATTTCTGTAGGAAATAAATCAGCTTCTGTCGCGCGTCAAACTACGATGCAACGTTTGCGCAATCGCGTTCGAGCAACACGAAAAATTCCCCGTAGATTTCACCGCGATTACTCAATCTTATCGATCGCTGCACATTCGCAGAAACATCGCGTTGCCAATTTATCCGGCGGCCGCCGACAGTCGACCGCGGCGTAGTCTTATTCAGCGAGCATCGGACGGATGCGCGAAGGGAGAAAGAGTGGTGGTTATCGCGGCCTCTAATTAATTCCATCTCCTCGGAAGAGAACCGGGCCTGAATAAAGCTGTTGGGACGCGTAACGCGTATCGAATCGATCCGCGCAGATCAAACGAGCCATCACGAGTATCGCAACCTCCGCGCGCGTTGATTAAACCAACGCAACCTATCGAATAATTGAACCGGATGGCTCGTTTACGGTAGACACCGGGATATTGCAACCTGCTTGCCCATATTCCGCTCGAAATAAGACAACGAATGAAGATTTCAAATAACCAATTATTATGAATAATTCTGTCTTAACTGCTAAACAATTGCGCGAAGAATAGACGTCGCTTGTCCGAACTAATCAAGAGGACGAACTAATCAACGATGGAGTGAATTTTTATTGGCTTCTATAATTAATTATACTGCTTTGCTGGTTCTAAATTGGTCTCTTCACCTGTACCTTTACTCTGGTATTTCAAAATGAATTTTCATTTCATCGCTTGACTCGAATGCATTAATTATGAATTTCAGATGTTACACGTCGACTAATTCATTAAAAATGTCACTGTAGGAAATTAAAGTATGAAGAAAGTCGAGATCACTTAGGATAAATTATAAGCGACGATTTACTGTGGAGAAAAATTATTTCTGTATCAGAATATATTCTGTATTGAAATATATTCTGTATAGAAATATATTCTGTATAGAAATATATTCTGTATCGAAATATATTCTGTATCGAAATATATTCTGTGTCGAAATATATTCTCTATAGAAATATATTCTCTATAGAAATATATTCCTTATAGAAATATATTCTGTATAGAAATATATTCTCTGTAGAAATATATTCTGTATAGAAATATATCCTCTATAGAAATATATTCCGTATAGAAATATATTCCGTATCGACTGATGACTATTTCCAGCACATGCCCACCAGCAGTCAGATAAGATAATGCAATGTTACGAAGGAATTTCTTTCGACGGCGTCCAAGCACGAGACACGTACATGGTTGATAAGAGAAAATGGTGACGCTTGGAAACGACGAACGCGTTCTCTTCCCTTTCGAGGGACACGGTGCATGTCGAGGAACAAGTGTCGTCGGTGGTCCCCGACACTTTTCCGCTCTCTTTCGTCCACTTTCTTTCGCGATCCGACACCGGGAGAGGCCACGTGGCTCTCGGAGAAGCCAGCGCGAATTAAAATTCCGCGGCCGCTCGCATGCTCGTCAGCTGATACGTTCGCGCAACGCCATAAGCGAGCGTCTCGAGGCTTTTTCGAGGATGTTGGGAAACGGCGATAGGTGTACTAATTAACAGGGGAACTGCTGCAGGGTACTAACTAGCTTGCACAGACTTTGGAAATAAAAAGATCGTACGAAGATTCATCGAAATAAGCTTCTGCAGTGGTTTCAGAATTATTATAAATTTAAAATTTAAAATTCATAAATTCATCTTTATAATAGACTGAATTTTTATTAATTCTAAACGGAAAATTTGATCGCGTTTGATCGCCTTTGGTTGCGCATTTTTATAGCAAATAGTGTGCACTACCTTTTAATATCAGGTGAATTTGTGTTACCTGCATTGCTGCATCACAATTTGAAATATAATAATGAAATAAATAATTTTCAATGAATTATTTCGCGCTAGCAATTAGTGTAACAGAAGCGGGCGAAGATTTCATCGACATGAAATTATTAAATCTTTTTATTGTTAGTTGAGAAATGATCTATTTTCTTCGCTGTTAATCAACGCGAATTAGTGGAACGAATTCTTGTGTAACGATTTGCAGTTTTATCATAACTTGAGGATATTTATGCGATTGCGCAACTCTTAATTTGCGGAATGAGGTAAACTAAAAAGCCTTGTGTATAATATAGCACGAAACGTAGTTTTAAATTGGCGCTGAAGGAGACTGAGTTCGCGTTATGATAAATCTCTATTAAATAAAATGGGAATAAAATGCTTCACCAGAATGAAAAACAATATCAAATTACCTATCAGTACGTTCGTTGCCATTTCGTGGCCAAACTCGTGGTATTTGCGTCCGATTACTTTTGCATATATAAATAAATGTTTAAGTATCCAGTTCGTATGCACATGAATTTGTCATGTAATTTAAAAAGTTACCTTGACGATTTCAACATTAAGAAATCACTTCATTAACTTCCAGATACTTCAATTACTTCCAAACTGAATATTGCAGATTGTATTAACAAGATCAAAAATTTACCTCCACTAAGAAATGAAATTCAGTAAATGGAGAAACATCGTTATCAAGAAATGAATCATCTTGTTCCTCGCATAAATTAAGATTCTATATCGTTATTAAATTCCAGCAGTCAGACATGATTTATTTCGATCCTGCATTTGGTGTTCGGTGATTCTCCTTATGGCAATATGCACATTCTATGTTCACTTAGATTATTCAAACTCCGATTAGGCGATACGGATTGCATCGCAGCTTGTCCGGAACGGTATCATCACGGTTACAGTTCTATTAGTATCGCGAGTCCGAAAATTCAGGTGAGTTCGGAGCTACCTGCACCGAAAAAGGTAATTATCTCCGATAGTTAACAGCCTTGGTGGTCGACGTTAAATAAATGTTTCTGCGCGTGTGACTAGACACTTTCTGGTCAACTATTGTCTTATCTCCGCATATATTACTTTTAATATAAATTTACATATATGTATAAACATGTAATATAAACGTATATAAATTAATACGAACATGAAAATAGTAATCATAATACAACATAGAATAGAATATAACTATAATAAAATATTAGACTGTCTCGTAATTAGAACAAATCGGAGATCGTACGGCACAATGTTTACCGCGTTTCCACCGTTTTAGATTTCGTCTACCTGGTAATAATTGCATCCGTATGATAAATGCATGAAATCCGCAGTCTCGATGCGATATTCAAAATTACGTGTCTTGAAAATGAATGCGATTCAGTGAATAATCCATGGAAAGTCCGATATTACAAAATCGTCCGACGTTCTTATTTCATTATCGCCGACCCAATTAATCGTCCGACTGTCGCTTCGGCTGCTCAT
>CM052165.1:9008818-9071388 GCA_028455555.1 Augochlorella aurata | reverse complement strand
TGCCGATAAAGTTTGACATAACTATCAAAGTTAGTTCCACATTAGCGAATCTCTCGGTCGGCGAAACATCTTGACGACCGAATGACTGATTGCGGAGGGATCCTCCGATCTAAATCCGATCTACGATAATCCGCGAGACGACGCAATTTTGCATTCGATCTCGTCGTTGTCGCGTTTGCTAATTTTCGAATTCGTTGCTCTGATTTGTGATAAAGTGAAACGGACCGATTTGAATAAGAGATTTATTTTTATCGATGACAATGGAATTGATCGAAGTTTGAGCATTAAGCTTATTTATATATTATATATTATTTTATATTACTATATATTATTTTATATTACTATATATTATTTTATATTATTATATAGTATTTTATTGAGCATATTTATGTATTAAAGCCTCTATCAAGCACGCCACGTATAAATTGCGCGTATAGATAATTCAATAACGCATTTATATTTTTACTTTTACGCAAAATTGTTACAAATTCGAGAATTCTATAGTGACCAAAAATGTAGCTCTGGCAGCAACTTGCCATAAAAAACCATAGCTCCGTATCTCATAGTCTATATCAACAATACTTGCCAATATTGCGAATGTACTTAGTGTCCAGGAGTTACATAATAAATTTGAATTTCATTTTATTTATACAAACAAGTTGCACTTTCTACGCATAAATCGTTACTCCAACTGCTATCGTCGCTGCAACGTGCGAGTCGGGATCGAAGTAGCTACAAATGCATTTCACTATACGTCGGAAGAAAAGCAACACGTTCTGCGTAGAACCAGTTAATCCATTCCAACGTGGCCACGTGTGTCGAATAAAAACTAGACGAAATTCACTCTACCTCTAACTCTAACTAAATGGATACTGCTCAACTTCTCCAATTGAACAATTTATCAAGAAATTTATTAATCATTCAGGTGGCTCTAGTACAGATCCCGGAATGTTATTAAACCAGATGAAACGAATTTTCTGGTTAGTTATTGTACAATTTTCGACGAGAAACGAGTCGACTACGTTTCGCCGATTTCGCTTCGGGAGAAAAATCGGTTCAAAGGATGAGCCACTTACGTGTCGCAGGAGGAAGCAAGTTCGGAGAGCACAAACCCACAATGCTACACCCACACACAGAATAATCGTGGAGGTTCGGGCACGGCAGGGACCGGACCACCAGACGATCCTCGGCTGACGTGTCGTCCGGTCCACGCGTTCAAATCACTCACTGAAACTCGCGTGGCAGATCCACCGAAACGAAACGAAACGGAACGAAATGGCCCGGAGAGGACACACGCAACACCGAAATAAAGAGCGACGCGACTGGAGCCCGGAGAGGATCGGTGACTAATGACGGTGACCCACGAGGGAACCGGCATACCTGGCGACGACCAGGCGTTAACTGAAAGCGTATGGCGGCCGAGGAACGCCGACTGCCAGCCAGTACACCTGTGTGCCCCCGAGTAGGAGAAGGTGAGTCGAAGGTAGGAGAGGCTGCCGGCTGAAGGAGAGGACCGACACTCCCGATACGACCTTTACACAAGAGATATCTTCGCCGCGATAAACGGTAAACGATGCGGCGCGACACCATCGAATGCAACCGCCTCCGCCAAAATTTACCGGTAAACGTTACCAAGAATTTTTCTTCGCTTTCCGCTGCTATCTTTCTCCTCTTTTATTTTGCATTCCGCGAGCAGACGCGCGCCGTTTTCCTTTTGGGTCAGGCCTTGAGATTGTGCTGCGCATAATTTTGTCTTCAACGATACGTCAGTCTCGAGCGGAACCATTTTCGAAATCAGTGAACCGATAAATATCACACTGCTCTATTAGTATTAATAGATATTACACTGTACACTATAACGTCATTCGCGTTTTCGAGATCAGTGAACCGATAAATATCACGCCGTTTTTGGTATTAATAATTATTACACTATGCGGAATAACGTTATTCACGATTTGGCTGCGAACTTTTATGTGATCGAATTAATAAAATGCAAGGAAACGCAAGGAAACAAAAATTAATTTTCCTTCGATTTCGAACCGATATAAATTGCCGATATAAATTTACAAAAAAAGAACAAGCCAGAAATATGCTACTGCACTCGCGATCGTTTGTTTCATTAGTTTACACAGGTTGTAGAATGCTTTACGCGCATAAAAGTCTACAGTTCAGATATTATTGTATTTTATTTAACAAAGTGCATCGGTTGCGACTTTCTTTTCAGAAAATACGGGACCGTAAATGTCAGGCGTGTGCATCGTTGACAGCGAACGTGCTAATTTCCATCCTTGGCAGCTGCGGCTGCGGTTATTAGCCATACTGAAACGGCGGATAGAACAAATAAAACAATTTTCCACAATGAAAAATGACGCGCGCCGCGTCGTCGTTGTCGTCGTGGACGACAGTTTATCTCGTTTATTTGACGTGCTTTCACTAAAGCTATTTTCTTTGTGGTTTGATGGTAAAGTAATATATGCCGCAGTTTTCACTTTCCTGTTGCTGCGGTTTTCAATTTGATGTATCAATATTAACTATCGTCGCACGTCGCTGGATTTCTTGAGCCTTCTCTCCCTCTCTCTCTCTCTCTCTCTCTCTCTCTCTCTCCCTCTCTCTACCAGCTCAATATCGTATTCACCGTGGCTGAAGCTTGCAACGTTGCATAATTTTCAATGTTATTCGCGATTGCTGTTTCTCTTTGGCGAACTTTATCCTTTACCGTTACTTTTTATTTTAGTTTAGCGTTCCAGATAGCACAAAGCCATCCTTAAGACGTCTGAAAGACATCTTATGGACCTTTTATGGACGTCTGGACGTCTTAAAGACGTCCATTTCACGTACACTTTAGGTTTCACGTACACTCTGAACGTCTCACGCCCTAAAATGGACGTCTTCGCCATTATTATTATATAATTTGGCCGTCTCATTTTTTGCACATTCAATTACAGATATAAAGAAACCTAATACAAATTTTAATATATATTTCTGTCTTCAAAAAAGGGCGGGTATTGGTCGTAAGATGTGCAGACCTAAAGTGAACGAAAAGTGAAGATCCGTGAGACGTCTAGAGCATATTGATACAATTCGCGACGCGACGAAGAATCCCAGATGATCTCCGCCGATGCAATAACCGATTCGCGAAAAACCGTATCAACAGCTATTAATAAAGTTAATCGATAACGCCGGCGGAGCTTTGTCTCTCGGGGCGACGTAATCGGCGTGACGCTCTTCTTTCGCCGCCGAAGTATTTCTTCCGGGCGCGACGCGGCGTCGGTGAACTTCGTTGCAACATCGAAGTTCGTTGCCTCGAGACTCTTTCGTTCCAAGATAAATTACCTGCAGGCGCTCCCTTCAACAGGTGGAACCGCGACGGTTTACGGTTTAATTCCGCAAAGTGTGGAGAGAATGCGGGGGTATTCTTGGTCTCTTATTGGAAAGATTGCGGGTCGGGTGATCACGGGACGAGGTCTTCGGCTTTCGTGTAAAGGCCATCCGGAATGCCGGTTTTATCCCGCGAGAACAGGTTTGCATATTCCGTTCGAGATTTCGTCGTTTTGGATTATTTTCCTGGCGAGCTCCGCCGGCTCATCATCCCTCGGACGTTTTCAGAGGGAATCGAGGAAAGTGAAACACCGCGGGATCGCCATTATTTCAATGTATATGCTAATCGAAGTGTCCGCCGTCGCGTCCTCGACAGGATTTACCTGTTCGTTCGCCGCTTTCGAGTTCTCGGGAAGACTATTATCGGAGCATTCGCGCGACGGATTGAAATTCTAGTTCATTCTTCGCGTGGAAGTCAACGCCGCTTCGGCTTTATAAATTGAAATTAAGGGAAGGGCAGGTTTGCATTGAACACTGCAGCATCCAATATTTGAATATTCTATAATATGCTGATCAAAGTGGCCACCATTTTGTATTCGACGGAATCTACTCGCACGGTTGCTGCTTCAAGGTTTTCAGGAAGACTATTCCAGCAACAGGTAGAAATTTTTGCTCGATGATCGCCTGCTCTTTGCATGGAGCTTGGCAATCGGTCTATCGACAATACGGTAGAACCTCGGTTATCCGAATCAATACGAATTAGCTCTTTATTGATTCGTGCTAAAATCAGCGTGTTAGATTGATCGGCATTGCGGTGCCTCGATTTTAGAAACTAATTTAGAGGCTTTTAGACATCTGTTAAAAGCTTGAGACCTCACCTATCGATCAAACGCTGCCACGTGAAATTAAACCTCATCGAATATTCACGAGCGATCGATTCTATGATTGGACCAGCTGTCTCGATGGTTCTTTATTGGCACTGAAAGAATCTGTTAATCCGGCCGAATACAAATAATTCAGTATTTACGTGACTCGTTAACTCGAAATTACGCGATTAACTCATTCCCCCGGCTTTTCCTTTCTCTTTCCGATCGAGAAATACGTTGTTTAAATCATCGATAGAATTTTTTCAAGTGAAATCAACTTACGTACATTTCGTTATCATCGATAATTACAAAGAAGGTAATTTCGTAGAACTGCCGCAGTCGATTTACATAAGCGACTTCGACTTCATTAATCATCGATTACTTCCATCAATTTCACCGCGCATAAAATTAAACGATGACGCATACGAGCGAGCTGTACGTTTGAATGACCGCTAACCAACTAATAGAATATATAATACTGCAATAAACGGTATTATGGTCAATCCTGTCGAGTAGATCCAGTTAGCAGACACCGTCTAGCACGGAATTCGAGTGATCGCTCAATCGATGCGGATTGAAATGAAACAGAACGTCTACCTCGTTATCTTGATCATCGATTCATGTCTGACCAGCCTACGAACGAATCCGATCGATCAGACGAATAATAGCTGGAAGGCATAACAACTGTTTCTGTTTTACTCCGCTTTCGACGGTCGTGATCTATAAATCGGTTTCCAGGCTACGTCCAGGTAAATCCTGGAATGTTAAAACTACAAAGCAACTACTATTACTTTTTTATAGATCCTTTTTAGTAACGACTAAAAATATATATAATCTCTTAATAGGAAGGTGCGATCTTTATAACATAAAAGGATTGAGCAAAAATATCGAGCACAACGAGCAGAACATCTCGAAAAAGAGGCGAAATATTTTACCCTCCATTCGCTTCACTTTAAATGTCCATAATAACTGAAATATTATTTTATCATTATCCACGGCCCTTTGTAAAGCGATACAAATTGAATAGTCACCAATTTGGTAAAGTTGACTTTTCAAACTGAATTCTTCAGACGAGAGCACCGAGTGGCGTGCGCGCGCGCGCGGCGGTTAACGCGGAGCGGTATTCGAACGGTTCGCAGGTGTTAATTAGGTGCTATTATAATTACTGGAGCTCTCTGCCGGTTTCGCGCGTTAAGTTTCGTAGCGTCGGAGAACGGGCCGCAGCGGAGGCGCGTTGGGAAAACTCGAACAATCGCGGGCGCGCAGGTACGCGCGAGCAGTATGTCGTCCGATTTCAGTCTGTTTCATTAGCACGAACCCCGCGGTATTGTATCGGCGCGGCGGTCGAACGAATTGCTTCCTTCCATACGGTTTTCGAATTGCGGATACCATAAATACCGGTCCACCTACAGGGAATTCGTCGGACGGAATTCATCGGCCGACAAGCCGGCGAGGAGTCGTAAGTTATCGGAATCGCGGGAGGAAAATTGAACCGATACGAAATAAAACGGGGCTTGCAGCAGCGCGATCGGTCTCTTTCCTCTGCTATTCCGTTGCGGAAATAATGCGGACTGCGATGCGTTCCGCCTTTCTTCGTCTTCCTCCGACCGTGCGGGAAATAAAGCGCGCGGAAATGGACGCGGCAACGGCCGACATTGCTCCGCCATTTTGGGACTTTGGGAACCGTGCGGCTATAAATTATTGTCGCGGAGCGATTCCTCGTTTTGCCTACGGTAAACACCGGAGGGCCGACGTTTTATCGGCGGGAAACGAATGGCGCATTATCCTCGTATTTTAAGATGCAAGCTCGGCAGATCGCGGTTATGGTGGACGACTCTGCCCGATCATCGGCTCCAGAAGATCGTAAACGCGCTTCTGTAGGCGCAATTTTCCTGTGCATGCATACCCAAATAGCACAAAGACGTCCTTAAAACGTCTAGACTTCTGAAAGACGTCTTTCGGACGACGACTCATGGATTTATAGACGTTACGGACGTCTCGAAGACGTCTTATTGGGTATACTACTTTCATTTTACAGTATCAGGCGTGTGAAAAATTCTTCTTCATTTATTTACGAGAAATAAACAACCTAAGGATCTCAGTTTGCTGATCGAATCAACGTGTTCCTAAATTTAAAACCTGCACTTCTGCAGCTTTGCTGTCGAAATTTACGAGATTATACGAAAAGAAGATTGGGCAAATTTTCAACCCCTAAATCTACGTTGTTCTAAAAAACGCACTGTGTGAAAGTACGTGTAATTTCATAATTCCGTGGATGGTTGAGACGCCGAGGAAAAATAACCGACGGAAGACGGTCGGTTTAAAATCATTTCGAGCCCGGGGCAGTATGCGCAGGCTCCGAGCCCCACCACAGACATTGAACTCCATGTCGGTTCACTTCGCACTTGTCACGTGCAGGAGCAGTCCACTCCACGAGAAGGGCCCCGTCTGTAAGTAGGTATAAGTGTCGCGTGCCGGTAATAAACCACGCTAAGGCATAACGATCGTCCCATTCGATCTACCTGGCTCTTTTGTGCACACAGTTTACGTTCGGCCGATCGAATCCCGGCTGAGAAGAGACGAAATCAGCTGGCTGGTCGTTCCAAGGAACAGTTTGCTGTTCGGAGACCGTCGCAGCACCCGTTAATCCAACGAATTCGAGGTAAGAGGACGCATCGTCTCGGTATCGACTTTCCAGCATCGTTCTCCCGGACCGTAGGGGCGCGCAGATGTAACATATTCGTAAGAATAAAGCACGAGGCTTCGTTTGTGAGAGCAACGTTTTTAAAAATTCGTTGGAAGCCAGCACGCGGCGCGATACGCTCCGTTTGAACTTTCACATTCGTTGTCCTCTGTAACGTTTACATTGTCTTCAGACACACGGCCACCGGCTGCTATCATCGTCGCTGTTTACAATCTGTTTACAATTCGGCCGATAGAAAAAGGCTGCACGGGACTCGTCGGTCACTATAATTGTACGTTTATCTGGTCGCAAACATGTCGAGAGTCAAGAAGATTTCGCTCAAACTGGGACCGTTAACTAAACGAGGCAATGACGAATATCTGCCCATGCAAATGACCGTTGTTGGGGATTCCATCGTGTGGATCGACAAAGAGCTCAAGAAGTGCAAGGATAATACATTCTACTACGGTATTCGCCGCTCATTTTTTAAACTACTCCATATTCGAAACATATATATATATATATATATATATATATATATATATATATATATATATATATATATATATATATATATATGTAATATACAAACTCGCTCGTAGAATTCTCATATCGCGACGGAAATCCGCAAGACGTTGCCCCCGAGCCGATCAACAAGCAGAAATCTGCACCTTCTCAACCAAAATCTGAGAAGGTAAAGGAAGATTATCCGATCTTGCACATGGAAAATAGTACGATGGAAGAACTGGTGATCGCTAAACCGCCCTATGGTCCAGCAATCGAAGAAGACTGCGCTCGCACGAAAGGATCGAGAAGCACGTCGAACGGGAAGAAACAAAAGCTAAAAGTTCAGAAATCCCTTCGACACGACGACGTTATAAGCGCTATCGCGGTTCACGGCGAATGGTTATTTTTACAGCTTTATTAACGCAGATCGACGATAACAATCTGCACCGTTTTCATACAAAATTATGCTCTCGATATAGGATATTAACTGGTTGCCGCGGTGGTACGTTGCACATCTGGACTATGGCAGGGAAACACCACCTTTTAATTCCCGGCCACCGGAGCTCCGTCGAGGATGTGGCATGGATATCCGCGAACAAAGAGTCTGCCAGATTCGTTAGGTAAACCGTCGACGGTAGCGTTTATTTCTTCGAATAATCTGTGGTAAAAATGTGCAGCGTGTCGAAGGACGAGACGACTGTAATATGGGAATGGAACATCCCGAAAAACTCTGTGACCAGTACACGCTGCATGCACGAACGCTTGGGAGTCTATAGTTGGTTCGACGCGATTACCATGAATCGCGACAAGACCGTCATGGCTTGCGGAGGGTGGGACGCTATGGTGAAATTCTTTTCGATATGTGAGTACGAAAGAAAATATCCTAAGAGACTGAACAGCGTACAGAGCGCACGCTTCTCCCTATATCGACGTTTTCAGCCGTTCCAGAGAAGGACCTAAGTGGCGCGGTCATGCCGGAGCGTAAAACCAGAGTAAGTTCATCAAGCGAGAATTCGATCCGCGAATTTTCTACCCCCTGTTATCGTGATTTCGCAGACGCTCCTGAAAATGATGAAAGGTCACGCGGACGTTATCACCGGCGTCGTCTGGCCGGAGGAGAACGAACTTATAACCTGCTCCCTGGACGAGACGATCAAACTCTGGGATTACGAATCGGGCACCTTCAAACAGGAATACAATGACCAGGAGAGTTTCTACACGTTCGATTATTCACCGTTGAGCCGTTCCTTAATCTCAGCCACCTACGACCAAATTAGGATGTACGATTTGAGAGCAGGAGGTACGTTCCCGAATTTCGGTCGCCGGTTGCAAATCCTACAAATTCGACGCGATTGCTTTCAGTTGGCACTCTTGTTAAGTTATTCACTCACTACAAGGAACCCTTGAGGTCCGTCAAATGGTCGACGGTGGATCAGAATACGTTCATTTTAGGAGGCGGCAAGATGCAAGTCTGGGACGTCAGAAAGTACGACGAATCGCGTAAATTATTATTGAATCCTGCGACAAAATAAATGTCCAAGCTTTCTGATTGTTTCTATACGTTTGTCTCTAGGACCGAGGCTCCATTGTACGAGCTACGCAGCAACGTAGAGGAGGTGTTGTGCTGCGACTGGTCGAACCCGAAATTCATGATGTTCGGAGGCGAAGACTGCGTCGTTCGAATATACGACTCACCACCCGAAATTCTCTGTAACGTTTAATCAAAGATCGCGGCATTTATCGGTAAATACATGTTTTTAATAATCAGCCGAGCGTCTTCCCTTATTCTTCGACGAACCCAGTCCTCTTTCGCCACATGGCCACGCATGCTCGGACTCGGCATCGATCGTTCGAGCAGAGAAGGAAGAAGGGACGAGAAGACTTCGGATTAAACCGTCTCGGAATCGGGCAAACGAGACGGAGATCGCCGACCGGCTCTGGATGCTGCACGAGTAAGTACATCCTTAATTCTGATCGAACGTAATCTTCGGCGGCTAGCTAACGGAGAAGTAGCTGCTGCCCCCACCCCCTTCTCGGTAGCTAACGGAGAAAAGTTTTGGGACTCGTTCCGTCGAAGGAACACGGACCGAGCGAGGATCCAAGGGATCCGATCCGCCGGACATCGGCAACGGAACTCCACTGTTTGCCAATTTCGACGGCGCGCGATCCTCGAAAAGTTTCGTACGTTAGACGCATGAACGAACTCCGGAACCGAATTATCCCGAGCTCTGCCGGTGTTGGATGGAAATCGTTTCGTGATTTCGAAATTTAAGAGGCGGAATGCGCGGCGAAGAGAACGAACCGGCTCCCCCCGAACGCGGGGGGAATTGTCAGTGGGAGAAGTTGGACTTGTTGCGGAGTTATTTTAGGAAGCTGCGATCGGATGAATCGCAATTTATTAGTTTCGAGAAAAATTAGCTATCTAGGGAACTTTGTGCACTGGTAAGTACATCGCGGTTCGATTCGATTAACCTCAGAGTGCGCAATTTTTTTTTGTAAGAGATAAGGAAAAATCGTGCATAAAATATATATTGGAGTATGAGAAATATAATAAAGTAAGTGATTTATTATTTTTGATATTTATGTTTAAAATAAAAGTTGATGATCGATATATGAATCTCTGCGCATTGAGGTGTATAATATGTTCATTTTTACTAATTATTTTAAATCGGAGCAAACACGAATAAAACTCTACTACAAAAATCTTGGTAATCGTAAACTGTTGTTTATGCTATTGTATAATAAAATATCGAAAAAATGCGGGTTTAGTTTTGATACAAATGCATAAAATCAGCAGTCTAGGTGTCACTAGATTGAGAAAGGAACTAGCACAGCCCGCTGTTTGAAATGCTACTATACCATACATAGTAGAATTCTTAAGCTCTTCATCTTTTCCACTGTTGCACCGAACCGATATTTATTTCCACCGGCCCATCTCCTATTGTTCCCGCAACCCCTTCAATTATGACAGTGATTTAAGAGGGTGTGTTACTTGACCGTAAAGTTGGAACAGGTAAAACCATCTATCCCGATGCGATGGACGGCCATAAATCCTCGAAGAGGACGCGGGTTTCCTCCACTTTGCTGGTTGACATCCACCGCAGCCAATACTTCAATATTTTCATACTATACGCGCATAGACGCGCGGCGTGCATGGACAAAGGAGCTGGGGATGCAACAACTGTCGGCCGACGTCGATAAGTTCATCGTGGATAGAAGAGAAGTGAACAATTTTTATATTAAAAGAACTGTTTTCGAAATTCCAGGAGAACATTAATTGAACGCGGTTTTATCTTCTAATATCGAGGGCTTTGAAAAATCAAATCCTGAGAGGAGAGCACACATGTGCACACACGCAGTATCGGAAATATTGATCGGATCACTTGAATATTAATCGCATTATCACGCGTATCTCTCGCGGCATCGGCATTCCAGAATTAATTAAAACCGATATTTCTATTAAAACCGTACAGCTACTGTCTCTGCCGAAATAAGTCCAATCCTCTGCTTCAACAATTCGCTATCGAATGGTGTAGCAGTTATTGGAAACTCCCTAAGGGCGTTTCTGACCATCTTAAATTCCTATAAATAATTCAATATTTTTATTTTACTATTTTATTATTTTATTTCATTTGTTTTATATTAGCCACTATCGTGGCTTTCACGGATGTCATCTTATATTACAACACGCCACGCTCAATTGTATTATTAATTATTCTATTAAATTCTATTATTAATTATTATTAACTATTTATTAAAATTAAAGAATATCTATCACGTCACACATTGCAGTGCTGTATCCTTTACGCTGAATTCCCATCGACTCTGCGGTGTAGAGAAACAGCCTAACTCTAACCTAAGAGATTAAGGTTTCATTTACTTATCAGGATCGTTTGTTTAAACAATCCTAGCCGATTATACGATCCACTATCCGTTCCGTTCGAGGTCGTATCGCGATGCTTGCGATCGACGAAAAGTAGAATTGATTATCGACGTCTTCCGTGCGATTGTTTCAGCTGTTTCGATCGAAAAAGATAGCGAGCAAACGGACAGGTGTTTACAGAGTTTCTCGTATTTGTTCTGGATTTACAGCTGGTCGTAACGCGCTATGGAATTTGGATATTTCGTTGACGCATTTGTAACGGCCGGATTAGTGCATGACAAATCGGAGCAGCCCGAGAAGACTAATCCGAGGAAGGTAGAGTTGTTGCGCCGGGGATTGCTCGCGATTACGCCCCTGTCGTGTTAATCATTTTATTTCTAAGCCTTTTGCGGATTTTTTAGATACCCACTCTGAGCAGATAATTAATGGAAACAGATTGTTCGAAATCGTAGCAGCCACCGATTATCAGAGGAAGAAAATATTCGATGAAATAACACAGAACTTCTAGGTTATAGGAGATACATACAAGATAGTTAGATGCAAGATAGTTAGATGCAAGATAGTTATTTATCACGCGTGTTTAATCCGCTCGTACCTGGAAACGCGAGCGCGCCGCTTTAAAAAAAGTCATTTATCTCAACGGAGCTGTGAAAACGTCTGCAAAAAGTATTTTAACGTAAAGCAGCACTGTTCCACATTCAACGAAGGCTGTTGTACAATCATCCTTATTTCTCTCGCAGCCCACTCCAATCCTTCACCGTTCCATGATGAAACTGTCGTATTATTAAGAAATCATAGCTTCTCTAATAATAACTCTGACGCGGGTGTAAAAATCAAAATCTACGATCTTTTATTCGTCTCTTTTCAAGCTTTAATGGACAGTATTAATGGGTACAATATTTTTCGTGGCATGACTCAGACACAACAAGCTCCTCGAAAATAATGCTGGCCATTTTTGAAACTTGTTTAATTATTAATACTAGTAAAAATTGCGAGAGAGAGTTTCTTTAAACTGTTCGCAATCTTTATAATAGTGTGCGGCTGAATAAAAGAAATATATTCAACAATTTCTAATTATAAACCTGTTAGCAATTGTTGAATATATTTTCTTCATTCAGGCACACGTTATTATAAAAATTGCGAGCAGCTTAAATAGATTCTATCTTGATATTTTTACGAAGCAACCCTTATTGTTTTACATTTTTTACTTTATAACATTAAAAATGTATGTGAGTAATAATGTGTTCATTTACTCCGTAATTATGGAGTGAAAATGTGAAACCGGTCCTTTGACCCGCGGGGTCAAACATGAATTCCGAACATAATTTGTACTTCGAAAAATTGTCCTATAAATAACTGATCGCCGTAGAGAATTTTCTTTTGTCATTAACACATCCGCGATTCTCCTCGTTGTTCCGGCAAACGATGTCCGAGGAGGCGTAGTAAAATTAAGCTTGTGGGTCAATCGATCCCCCGGAAAAGGAACGAGATTCCGGCGGATGCACTTGGCCCATTTCGCGAGTATTTGTTTCGCGAGGTCCAGCCCCGGCTCCCCCGAATTGCGTTCTAAATAATGCATGATTCGCGGGGACGTATGACCGCGTTGAAATATGCCGGGCATGAAAGTGATTCAAGAAGCCGGGCTTCCCTCAATCGGTAATTCTAGGACGGCGTGGCAGTGCACGAGGAAAAAAAGCTCCGCAAGGAGAAGAAGAGAAAAACGAAAAACCTGAATGCCTTGCTAGCCGTGACATCAATTTTTATTACAGTGGCTGTTCAGCGCGATGCGGCCCGGTGGACTTTCAACGGGCGCTTTATTTCACATTTTATTCTTGCTCGCGGTGCAGGAATTCCTCTATTGTTATAGCAAACGTTCGCGAATTTTTCTCATTACGTCGAGTGCCATCTGTATTATAATATTTACAATAACTCGCTAGAAAGCTGATTCATAACTCGCTACTTTTACATATCTCTCCCCCGATGCCGTTTAATAGCATCGTACACCTGCACAATAAAATAACATTTCCAATCTGCGCTATTAGGCCACTAAAATAACGACGGTAATCATATTCTTATGTTCTCCCGGTCGTAAAACGTGATAGCTATCCTGCTGTATGTTTCGTCCGCTTATTTATTTTACCATAAAACCATAAAATCAGTGGACCCAGCTCTCGGCGATAATAAAACAATTAAAAATCAAATTCATTCATCGCTACGCTACTTTCGTGGCTTACATAACCTCAAAGTCGCGAGCAGAGGGCGCCAATATCGCGCGAGACTTTCAACTCGAAAAGAAGCTATTAAATCATTGCAAAATCCTTGGACTAGGAGACTTCTCAATCCGTTCTCTCTTTCGCTCTTGCGGCGTGCATTTTTCAAAGGGTTAATTTCCTTAGGAGCGTGGAGCGCGCGGTGGTCGATGCGGAAGGGTCGGTCCTGCACGTCGGAATTCGCTTCCGGTGCAAAAAGGAGCCCTCGATGCTCGAATTCCATCTCGCGGCGTGAAAGGGAAAAATAAAAACGCGTCGTCGAACAATGGTCCCGGCGTGCGGCCGCGCCGCACCGCGCCGCGGCTCGTCCGCGACGCTCGCGTTTCGCGTCTGCGGCGATGAAGAACCGTGCGAGCGCGGCAAGTAGAGCGGATTGAATGTTCGTGTCCGGATGTCGGGTCGAAGCATTAATCTTCTCGGCCCGACTCGGCCCGGCTCGGTCCGCGGCCCATTATTCGCGTGCCGGTGATTCCGGAAAAAATTGCGTCTAAATAATGCAGCAGGCCCTCGCGTGAAATTCATAACACCCCCGCGGCGCGCCGAGCGGCGCTCGGATTAAAGGGCCAGCGGATTGGCACTGTCTTTCGACCAATCGTCGAAACCATTGGCGAAACCATTGGTGAAACCATTGGCGAGACCATTGGCGGAGGACGCGCGACGCTTTCAAAGTCGCGATCGATCTGTATGCCAGCTTCTTTTGTTACTCCGCGATCCTCCAGCGTCTTTTCCTCCTCGGCCCGCAGTCCGATTCCTCTTTCCGTCGCGTCGCGTCGCTGCGTTACGCCAGGGGTGCCCGCGAGAGGGAGATTTTGCTCGCCAGCGTAGGATTCGTGAAAGATTGATCCCTGTGCAAGAGCCCCTAGTCGGCAATCAATGGAATTTAATTATGCCTGCTGGGCAATTGCGGATTTTCGAGCTGTTGGAAGCTTTTTCTCGGCGAGAGGATTTTCTTGGTCTTGGACAAAGAAATAATTGAGAAATTGGGGAGTAACAGGTTTTTCAAGCAATCTGCGAGCGTTGATATCTCTGCTGAAATTAGAGAAATGCACGCTGATGACATATTTTTTTATTCGCATAAAAAGTCTAGTAATAATTCGTTTCTAAGATATAAAGTAAATCTTTTTAAACATTGTTTTAATAAAAAGATGTTCAGGAGGCGTGCAATGAATCTTAATTAACACTTGGGCACGGCGTTGTTGATTTCAATTAAAATTTGATGGTTCATTTAGCAAACTCTCCGTTTATATTTATACATTATAATAACTCTCCGGCATATTTATGAAGCCTTCGTTTAATTTCAGCTGTTATCTGATCTCGTATTCACTTACAGCTATTGTATAATATATAGATAACATCCGCATTCTGCTTATTAAAGTAGCTAGTCACCGCTTGTAATGAGCTTTCGTTAACCTTTCATAAATTGCCTAACTCCGTTCGTGATAATATTTGTGTACGGTAAAGTGGATTCCTATCTTTTACTGCCTCCAGATTCTCATCATTCGCGAGAGTGTGGAACGAAATAAGAGAGCTTGTTTTACCACTTAATAATTTCAGTAAGTTATGGCGGTAATATTTTACATATGCGTGTTTCTCAATATGCCATCTGCAAATTAATTGTAACCTACGAAGCAAACCTCTTTGCAATAATTGCTTTTAGAAATTAAACGTTTCTATCACGGATACCTTCCACCTGCGACTTGACGCAACTCTAAATAAATTAATAGATCCATACTAATCGCGCTTAGAAATTAAATATTTCTATCAATTTACCTATCAACTGACGCTCCATCAAATAAATTAATAGGTGAATAAAACATTTTAAATACAGATCACGAGCAACTGCTTTTAAGCGTTCTCGCGAAATAAGCTGCGACTGAACGACTCAAATAGAAATATCGACGACGGACGCTATGAACTCGTCAGTCATGTTGCATCCAATTTAAAGCGATCGCTAATACCGCTATCTGTTCTCTCAAAGCTGACAATATTTCAAGTCGGAGGAAGGT
Organism: Augochlorella aurata; assembly: GCA_028455555.1. Classification (NCBI taxonomy): domain Eukaryota; kingdom Metazoa; phylum Arthropoda; class Insecta; order Hymenoptera; family Halictidae; genus Augochlorella; species Augochlorella aurata. The sequence continues at coordinate 9,055,855 of CM052165.1, read as the reverse complement.
GGGAGGAAGAAATTGTGAGAACCGTCGATAGTGATTGTACGAATAGTGCGCGACGATGAATTGCCCGAAAGATTAATCGTCGATCGACGTAAGCAGAGATCGTATCACGGAAGTCGTGGACGTGGGGAAAAATTGATGAATACCTGACTACCTCCGCGCATCGAAAATCACTTTATTATTGATCAAGAAAGATGGCTTTCCTATGCTAACACCCGTTCTCTTCGCGACGTCGTCTTAAACACGGATTCTTAACAAATCCATTCATCATTTTATTACCACAAATCCTACGAAATTTTAAAAAACATTCTACGCTTTGCACCAACTTTAATATTCCTTTAAATATACTATAATTTATCGCCAATGCAGGAAGTTATTTTTTAACGATAGAACGACGAGATTCGGGTCCACTTCGACCCAGAGTATACATATTATTCGACTATCCACTTTCTTCCGAGGATTAATTAAAATTTCGACGCGTTTCAATGCGGTGTATAGATCATCTCTGGATCCGACAGATGATCGACGCGTTAGCCGACTTCGTTGACAAGGTTTCGGTGCATGCAGCAGCAAGTGGCGGGGAAAGTTAGCCGGTTGCAGCGACGAGGACGCAGCTTAACAATCGAACGTTCCTCCGTGGTTATTTCGGATTCGGTCGCAGGGCCAGATACAATCTAATTTTACGATCGATTACGTTACAGGGGACGGTTGAGCACCCCGAATGGTCAATTCGAAACTCCGGAGGTCGTTACTTGACCGTAGTTTCGATCTGTCCACTTGACGCATAGTTTCCCCCGAATCGGGACACGCTATACATATACGCCGCGACACGGCCCGTTAAAACAATTACACGTTCGAGTTCGTGATCTCGGAAGTTTGTACAGAGTAAAACGGCAGTGGTTGCTCGCAACGAGCTGCGACCGATCGAAAATCGCATGACTCCGTTTGCAGATCCTCCCCTACACCCTTAATTCCGATGATGCTCGACGACTGGATCGGGATATCACGTTCTGCATGAAGTAGTTGACCCTTTGCGCTCCAACCCCTCCCACTGCAAAACTGTAAGCATCTCGTCCTATATAGATTATTTCGATTCCTTTTAGATTTTTATCCCCTCTTTATTCTTTTAGTTTTATTTATTCGAGATTTTTAATAATTCATTCAGACATAAAAGCTTATGCTAACAATGTATTATAAAAGCTTATGCCAACTGTATTAGGATATCACGTTCTGTAATAGTTAACCCTTGGCACTCCAACCCCATCAATTGCAAAACTATAAACATTTCGTCCAAGCTATAATCTTCAAATTCCTTCTCGATTTTCATTATCTCTATATTCTTCCACTATTTACTCGTGATTTTTATCAATATTTAAGACACAAACGGTGGCACAAAAATTCTTTGAAATTGGAATATGGTAAATTGTATCGTGCCTCGGAGCCGCCATTCGAGCGCAAGGGGCATAGAGATATTTCCAGCAGAGAAATCTACCGTTTCACGAAACAATCTCGGTCTGAGAGAGATGCGGAGCAATTGCCAGCGTATGTATTCGGAAGTTGCGCGTCACGAGAGGGGCTGTGTACCCGGCGATGTTGTTGATCGAGGAAGACAGTTCGCAATTGCTTGGGTCAGCTGGTCTTCAACGGAGATCGTGTTTCATCTAGGACGATTGAATGATTGAGTGTGCTCAGGTTGTGCTACGAAGTTAATGGATCGCATCTGATAGCTACAATCTGGACCCTGCGTGTTTGCAGTGGAAATTATCTTGTACTTTGTATTGCGACAAGTTTGATGAAGTTCGACGAAGTTCGACGAAATTCAGCGAGACTTCGCGAGATTTATAGTCTGTTCGAACCTTCGAGAACTCGTTAAGAGGAGCTTCCATCTCGTATTACTTCGTTTTAACCCCTTGCACCATGATTTATTTCAGAGCCGCGTTGATTAGCCTTCGTTTGTTGCTAATAAATTCCTATGTCGGACAGGAAGTTTATATTTATTATACGACAACTCTTGGTTCAATGTTTAAATATTAATGGTAGAAGGGTAGAATTGAAGGGTAGTATTTGGTAGATCGTGTCCCAAATCTTCGAGACGAGTCTGACGCGATACTATAGGGCCAAGGGTTAATTGAATCCGTGAGAATAGCTTCGCATTCCGATCGACGATCTTACACGTAGCTGTTTTAGTTTATATATTCTATTCGAACATTCACTGAGCATGGAGATCAATTTTTATTTACGTTTGCCTTAGGTAAATCTGATCTATGGGAACAGTCCAGTTTAGTTTAGTGACCGTTCGATTGTCCACAGTTTACTTTAGTTTATAGCCGTTGCGAAGCTCCGAGAATTCCTTGACAGAGTTGATAAACTCGTTATCAAACTTTAAGTAACTGCTGCGGCGTATAGTTCGCTTCTGCGGCAGATAAAAAGCGTAAATGAAATTTAATGCACGTGGCACACGAGAGTTTAGTTTACAGAATAATTGATTCAGTCAAATTAAGCACAATCGAATTCAACGCTCTGTCGCCACGATGATCGACTAAAAATCGTTAATCACGTTTCCTCTGAATTTTTGTTTGCATCGTGAATTTGCATAGTTTTGCAGGCTAGCGAGGGAAGTACGTCAATTTGACAGTCATTCGTTGATGTCGTAGGGACTGCAAATATTGGTGCGATCCCTTTACGGCAGAATGACGCGCCGAGTATCGCGGAAAAAGTGCGATACGGATACCTCATATAGTGGGTATATGAATATTAATGGCGACGAGAGAACCTGTTCATGAAAGGAGGATATCGACCATCGGGAACCAGTTTACAATTTATTTGCATCCCTATACGCCGGGGTCCCTGTAAAAATGGCATCCTCATAACGTGCGTGCCGGCCCCTGTACTGACACAACGTTGTCGTACTGGCTAATTTATACAAGAGCTGATTTAATGACACCGACCCCGTCGATTACAGACGATTCATCAATTTTAATCGCTTAACTATACTCTAACGACGATTAGATGGTCTCCGAATCAACGAGCCACGTATTTCTCATCTAGCAATTATGTATTAGGTATACGGTACTCTTAGACAGTGAAGAAGAAGAATATAGTATTAATGAATGTTTTATATATTGATAAATATTTCAATTTTCAAGATCCATGTATCTGAATCAGAGACACAGCAAAGTTCATAGCCCATTAACACCGTGAAGAGCCATTTCGGATTTCAAATTGTGGTACAAATTATTATATAATCGTAGAAAAAGGTAGTCGAAAAGGACGACGCGTATCCAGGTAGTTAATTCAACGAACAGGAGAAGAAGCGTCGCAGATTAATCGAGCGAACGGTCTCCGAAGGGCAAAGAGAGACGGCAGTCGGCTCATCAGCTCCGGTCCGTTCATTAACGAGCCGGTCAGCGCGGGATCTAAAACAGACTGTATATTCGGTAATGGGATCATTTGCCTGGTCTCCCTTCCGCTGTTCCCACTCCGGTGTCTAAAGACTAATTCGAGCTGCCTGGAGGTAACCAAGACATACGTTTTCCGTATGCGGCGAGGAGCGCGCGTAATCAGGGAAAGGTAACGATGGTTAATCGCGTTCGCTTCAGGAATACGAATCGTCAATTTCTTAGCGGGCGGGTCCTCGGCCGGGTGGTCGGGTCGGTCGGGTCGACGTGTCTTCCATAACGACAAATAATGTGCCGCTATCGATCAGGCGGCGGGCGGGTCCGCAGCCCTTTTCGAGCGTGCACGCGAGACGATACGAGGACGACGGGGAAGTCTAATGAACCCGGCGACGCTCTATCACTCTTCCGCGTTTCTTCGGCCGCCGGCGCCATCCTCGTCGCCGCAAAAATACGCGCCATCATGCAGATTTATACCCGCGAAACGAAGCCTTTTTCCGACGCCGCCCGTAAGAACTGTTACCCGCCGCGCCGCAAGAACGTTATTAAATGGCCGAACGATTTTCGCCGCACCCCTTCGCCGCGGAGTTACGACAAACATTCATCGTCCTCGCCGGAAACAGTTTTATTTTCCTCTTTCCGTTCTATCGGAGAGCCATTAGCCGACCGTCGCGGTTTTTAGCGCCGGCGAATTTTACTGTCAGTTTAGCCGCGGTTCGCCCGCTGAATTATCGGAAATTCCGCGGGCTTTCTTCCCTCCTTTCTTTCGACATTCTTCGTCATTGTCGCGCGCAATTCTTCCTAATGCGATACAGCGCGCGGCTGGACGATATATCGTGCAGACGCGAACACCTGTTCTATTCTATGAACCGTTTATTTTCTAGAGCAGCGCTGAAGTGTGCTCAGTGTTCACATGTTTGCAACCGCGGGGCTAATTTTATTCAGAGTTTGCGCGGCATTTTGAACGTGATCTTGTAATATCTTTGAAACGGAAACCAGTGGAATTAATTAACAATTAACAATTCTATTGTTAGCTGAAAGGAGTGTTTCTTTAATTCTTTAACCCTTTGCTCCGAGGCGCTCGGAATTGCTCTCGATTTCTTTTGTGCCGCGATCTTTTTGATTAAGCGAGTAGATCATTTCGTGCAAACATTTATTAAGGATCGGACAAAAATAACGCTAACCGTTATAGTTTATTTTGTACGATTTTCTTCCCTTTGCTAGAAGTAAAATTCCACTCGGTAAAACAACCGCAGAGAATTTCAGAGGGCGAAAAGTATTCGTAAAGCGTCGTTGAAATCTTCGAAAACGCGCGCGGAGATTATTGTCGCGGTTGTAGCAGCTTAATTCCAGCGCCTCCGTGGAAAAAGCTCGATGGAAGGAAAAGCTGGAGGTCGTTCGGCGTTAGGTACCGCGGCGCTGTTAAGGAGAATCCGAAACGGTAACAGTAAACCAGCCTCGGTACATTAAATTCGCTGTACAGAGTCTTTCCGACGGAACCACTCGATTTCGAGGCTGCCGGCCGTCTATTTATACCGCGGTGTACGGCTCCAGACACTTTTTCTCCCCGTTGAACGTTATTTAAAGGGACGTAGTTACTCACGGATGCAGTAAACCGAGCCATTATAACTCTCCGGAGGCAAATAACCGGGGAGCTTACCCCCATATCGCTCGCTTTCATAAATCGAGCCACGAGATCTCTCCTATCCCTGGACAAAGGAACGACGAATCTCGCTCCGAAGACTGTGCCGGGGCGGGCCGGAGCGGGCCGGGGACCCGGGGGGAGGAGAGAGCGACTTGATAATGAGCCCGAGAAGATACGAAGGTATCGCGAAATAAATCCGTGGCTCGGAACGAATGATAAAGGGAGCCGGAGCGCGCGAAACGCTGCTCGAGAAACACCGAACCGGTGTTATCGAGGTCGTTCTGTCGGAGAACACAGGAGGAACTGCCGGGGAATATAATACTTTGCGCTGTTCACTTGACCCTGGAGCAGAGAGCTGGTTAACGAGCCGAACACCGCGCCTCGCCGCACCGAAGATCGTTTTCCATCCTGCATATACACGGCTATATTTCTATCCTACTTTTCCCTCGCGGTGTGAAAGCTGACAGGTACGCCGGCTTGCGGTTCCTATTATCTCTGCCAGAAAATGTACACCATCGAAACCGAGAATATCGTTCTGCCGGGAATTACGTTGCTCCCGGAAAGTATCCGCTCAATAATTTGTCGATTTTCGAACGACTATCGCTTCTAATCTCGCAAGAACCAACGTTTTCGAAGCCAGCCCTGCTCCAAATCCGCGGATTAAGTCCTCGGTTCCTTTTCTTCAAAGGAGAATTTATTTTCACTTTGGTAGTTTAATCGTAGCGACCATTGTTTAATAAATACCAATGTGAAAAGAAATTCTTTTTTTAAAAAGACGAACCGAGCACTTATTCCTGGATTTTGCAGCATGATATTTAATTGAAAAATAGACACCGTGTCTGCGATACCATTTGACTAAAAGACGTCTTTGATACGTCCAGTGCTTATTAGAATATAATGTGTACCTATATGAATCGCCACACCGAAATTTTCACCCCATAATTTCACCCACCCACTTTCTCAAAAAAAAAAAGAAAGTAACGCAGTAAATCCTCCATATCACCCGCCATGTCTGAGGTAATACAACGCTCGCACGTTTCTCGAACGCGAAAGAAAAGTCTCGAACAATTTGGGGCACTCACCTTGCCGTCATCGGAGCGGAACTTCCAGCTTCCGTCAGCTTCCGAGCCAGCAGCGCGGCTCTGGAACAAGAAAGGGAATCGATCGGTTAGTTTCCACCTCGGACAAGATTTCGAAATTATTATCGCATTCTGTCCATCGAAATACAAGTTTCCTGGCACCTGTCGGCCGGCAGGGACGGCCAGGGCTGTATTAAAAATTCAACGGCGGTTTCGGGGGCGACCAGCGCGAGTGGAGAACTTGTAACTGAGTTGCGACGCCGACGAAAAACCACCCCTGACCTTCGAGCACTCCGGAGACGATCATTTCCTTCCACCCCCACCCCCTGAGGGATTCTCCTCGCCTTTCTCTCTCGGCAAGAAGTTTCATTCGTCTCGCGCGCTTCCAGCTTTTTCCCGCGTTCGAAGCCGGCGAAGAAATGTATTACATCGGCCCCATGGAATATTGCCGGAAGTACTCCGGCCCTCGGAAGGGCGAGCTCCTATCGCACGATATACCGCGCGGTAAGAAACTACCCAGCTGTCACTATTTCTTATTTAATTCCTGAAATGAACTTGCGACGGGACGCCGCGCTGCTCGCCGCGTTTTTCAGATATTTATGGACCACTGATTGCGTTTCGTGTCGGCGAGCTGAGACAACTATTTTGCACCGAGTTTTCTGCAGGGCGATCGAAATAACTCGGTCGATTCGTAAACGAGTAAAAGTAGCTCTTACGATGCTGGGAAGATTCGCAAGAATTATTACAGGACCGTGTTTTCTTTTTCAGGGAACAATAACGAGTCGATTAGTTGGGAAATAACAATAGAAAACGATGGGAATTATATAATTGGCTATCGAATGTTTGAGACACGATTATTTCTAACGAGTCTAACGGCGTAATGAATGATTTAGGACGTGATATTTTATGCAATTATTAATACAGAGAGAAATAATAATTGCCGTAAATATAGAAAGCGTAGAAAGCGTAGAAAGTAGACGATTCTTTTATGCGTTCAATTATTCTTTCGTCGAGTCGAGTCGCGCTAATTTATTTATCGAGACTCGGATTACTTATCAAATTTCAAAGCAATAGGAAGTGGTCTGCTAGCGCCGCAGCCACGATAAAAATTAATTAGACCCGTGACCTTACCAGCGAGAATAATTACGTGCAGTCTTTATCGTTTCCATGCACACGAGAATAAAAATTGCGACGTTATCGTCGAACAGGCAGCCGGTTTTACGATTTCACTCTTTCTCACACATTGATCGACGCATGATTCAATATCCAATATAATTTTTAAAAGTTCTACAATTATTTAATTCGACAGAAAATTGACTAGTTCACAAGCCCTACACTTTTCTCTGTGCCCTACGTACAGTACACCGTAACTCACGCATCGTAATCGAATTCTGCTGGCTTTGATTGGTCAGAACGAGTAGCCTAATTCCGGAAGATGCAGATCGTCGCAAAAGGCTCGCCAATTTTCGTCGACAGTACTAAAAGTGTGTGCAAAAATCCCGCGTAAAACATTCTCCTGGTTTCTCGCGAAAAAGTCGCAAGAAGATGGCATAAAGAGTACGACTCCGGTGCAGAATACCCCGGTTAATGTCGCGTATTCAGAGAATCGGGGGTCGCTCTATTAGCCCCTCCCTCAGGGGAGGATAGGGAGAGAGAGAGAGGGAGGGAGGGAGAGAAAGAGAGAGGTTTCCGGAGTCTGTGAAATGTTTCACACGTGACACGTCTTCCATTAAGTTTTCTATGAGCAGTCGTTGTACGTGCGCTTTCGGCTTGCAAGCCCGCCGAGTCCTCGGCAACCGTTGTCGCGAGAGAACTATCTCGCAGCGGTGTGTACATCTACTATCGCGTTTCCGTCGCGCGCGCGTTCCTCTCGCATCCGCGCGCAATTTTTCCGTGTAGAGCCCGCGCTGAAATCAGCCCGCTGCATCGCTCCCCCACACCCCCCTCGTATTTTCCCGCGGAACTTTCCCCTGTTTCTACGCGATCCCGACGCGCTTTACAAGCTTACATGTAAATAAGCCGGCGCCAGCTCGCGGAAGCCTCGTGCGCGCGACCATTATTAAAGCGACTATTATATGCGCGCGTGACATTGTAGTCACCGGGGGCGGCGAACGCTGCTCTTACCGAGCTGTCGAGAACAATCGATACTGGCTGCCTCGTGCCGGCTCTCCGCGTGCCCTTTTGCTTCCAGGAAGAACCTGTTGGAGTCCTTTTCTAGCCAAGCGTTTAGGAAATACATATTTTTATCAGCCTCTTCAGCGATGATTAAACGAGATCGTTGCTTACCTGACGATAAGATAATAGTATGATTTCTGTCATTGGACTTGATCTGAATTATTTGTTGCAACAATCTTTCTGTTTTATCGTTAGACGGTGGATTTTTATGCAAAATAAAAATGGTCAGAGATAGGTTTCGGATAACACCGCTGTTCTAATTCAATACTGAAATATTTTTCAGAAATGTGATTTGGAGATATCCTACTGTTTTATACGAAGTAGTATTATCTGGATAATGCAATACTGACATATTAATGCTGAAAAGTTTGCAAATACGAACGGCTTTTATTTAGCATAAAAATCCGCGGTCCGGCGATAACAGGCGACAGAGGCTTGCTTTCAGTGGCAGCGTTGGCGCCGTAAATCCAAGCTTCTCAGCTTCTGTTTCACGAACGAAATCGCTTCGATTTTAGCAAGATTTTCTGGCCGGCCGGGCGACGGACGATTCAATAAATATTTGCCGGGGAATCGTGTCCGTGAATTTACCATAACTCACTCGCATGCGCCAGTGGGAACGAGGGCAGCGTGAAACAGGAATCGCCAGATGATCCGTCGGCGTTCGACGGTCCCGTCGCGTCGCGTCGCCGACGAGGACGCGATAAATCAATAAAACGAGGCTAACCAGAGCGCCGTGGAAAAGATTTTATTTGCGAGGGCCGGTCCTTTCAGCCAGATGGACTTCGCAGGGCGAATTCATTGGGGCCGGTCGTTCTTTTATGATGCATGAGATTTCCCCGATCCCCGGATAATGGAATGGGAAATAAAGTGCGAACAATTCCGTCACTCCCAGTCCATCTCGAGCCTCGATGCCTCGATGCCTCGAACCTCCGAGCCGTTCGCCGCGAAGAAGTGTGCACCGAGCGCGTCCACACACGATGAAACGACGTCGCTGGTGTGGCAAGTTCCGGCTGCGGAGCTGCTGGAATGTAAATCCGTCCTCCGCGCGACTCGTAGACGATCGCTTTAAAATTAGACGATACACCGTGCCGTGTAAAAGTCGAGCTGATATGCTAGATAGCGATTGTCACGGCGCATCTGACAGTTCCCCGATGGACCGAGCAAAAACTGCTAGATACTGTAGAGCCGTGTGTACCGGCTGGCAAATAATTCCGTCGAGATACCAAGTGAATGCAGCTCGCGCGCCTAGTCCACTCGCAGCGACGCCTGTTTTCTATGTAATTAGTAGACTGCGAATTCTTTTACGCCACATTTTCAAGTTCCACAATTGTTCGAGGTTATATTACAATCTCTAAGCGATGGACTATTTGTTTTTAATTCGTTGTTTAAAGTCAACCACTGATAGCGGTATTCTATTCTATTCTATAGGGTAGAATCTACAGGTTTATTCTTGAATGACTGTACCAGAAGGCTTTGAAGCGCTAAAACTTCCTCGATAAGATCTCTGCGAGAAAACGGATCTGACAAAATTCGAGATAAAATTCCACGAGCACGAATTCGAGCATAATTCGCATGGTCCGTGCAATTTATTTTTATACGAGTCACCTTCCGCGGCGAGATCGAATCGAATCGGAGGAATTTCTAAACTAAAAAGTTGATTTGAACCGGAGACCTCTTGCCACGCTCGCCAGTGACACTTACAATTAGTTTTGCATCGCGATTACCCAGGGAATCGCGCGGCTCGATTTCCTCGCGACAGGACAAATGCCGGCGCGAATCGAAAATCAATTAGTCCGTAATGCGAGCCACCTTCGGGTGCATCAAATAAATTTAATCACCGGCGACGGAATCCGGGGGCCCATTAACTGCCGCCAGCTAGGATCATAAAATCAACTACAGTCCGGCAATAATGAAATCGGCCCGTAAACGAGCAACCATAGCGAGTCGGTCGGCAGCCCGCTAACGGGATTTTGCGATCCTCGGCGAATCGGGAGCCCGTGTCGGCGCTGCGATGAAATTTTCGGACATCGGGAATAATTGCGCGGGCTGTCGTGTCGACGGCCTCGACGAGAAAGCCTAGACTCAGCGTGAAAAAAATGAATCGGAGGGGCCGAGCGAGTTTTTCTCGCACGCGGTCCTCGAAAACAAGAACGAATTTATTCGCGACGGGATTTCATGCTGCGCGTTATTAACTTATTACACCGGTCGATCGAACGACCGCGAAGATTCGAGGGAATTGAAGCGATTTATTTCGCGAGATGAAATCTGTAAACATTTTTGGGGCACCGGAATGCTCGGGAACGAAATGGTTGCGGTAGCAAATATTCGCACTTGCGAATAGAACTAGCAATTACGTCGTTCAAAAATATTATGCCAGCTGCGGCGAAAAATTATTCAAACTGTGAAGATTTGAATAAACCAAATGTTTGTAAGCTCGATTAAGAAAATAATGAATATGCAGGAGGAGATGTTACCGAAATTGGTATTCGCGGGAAGAGATCCTCGAGAGCGGTAGACTTTTTGGTTTATTTTCAGCTTCTCGTCTTGCAATCCCAGTTAAACGCTACCCCGTAGACTCTAAACTTAATTACGATATCAGTTATTTATGGCGATACTTTGATAAGATCTACATGAAGCTGGAGCAAAGTTTGCAGAAGTAAACTTCGACGGAGATCCTTTTAAACGGTAGAATGTTGCTCAAACATTCTCGGACGCGTCAGACTGAATTTTCAGAAATTCTAGAGTTAGTAATAAAATGGTGAATATCACAGGCTGTTCAAAAATTATAACAACTCCTTCGCATTATCGAATAAAATCTTGGCTTTTAATTATATCATTAATTATGTTCCCTCGAATATCTTATATCCAGTGAACGAAATGTGAATTTCCAGATCTAAAGCAGACTTGTTGCACTCCATTCGATATGCACCTGTCATAAATGCATAAAGATCAGTCCTCTAATAATGAATAGCATACAGCTCTAAGCTCTTAACCCTTGCCTACCCAGTGGTCACTCTGACCCAGCTGTTGTATCATTCAACTGTGCTGGATGCGGGTCTCACCGCATTACCATAAACAGTGGGATATTTAACGCAATGAAGTAATAATGACAGCTGCTCTGAAAGAATTATAAATGCATGGTTCCCACCCTCGATTACTATAACGTTTCCGGAGAAAATTTTCACAGTAATAGAGAAAGAGACAAAACAGAAGGGTTAATACTGCAAAGGGTTAATACTGACTATGTATCTGACTATGAACAATGCACTAGTCAGTGGAGATTATATTAATACCCTCTAATTTCGACCCAGACAAAAAATACTGACTATTTCATTGCTGTCAAGAATAGAAGCCAGGTGACGAGGACAATTACGGACACCTAAATGTTGCAATTCACAGCGTCAAAGATTCGTCCACTTTTTCAGCAGATGATTTTTCCCGTACAGATAGATGAGACAGGGAATTGCCAGATCTGTCTGTCAGATCTTACAGTCTCGTAAACCTGCAGCGCTTATCGGATAAGACAGTCCCGTCCGCGTCCCTGCAGAAACCGCTCATCGCCAGAATCTTCTGTATAATATATCAGTGGCAATATCACGTCGCTGACATATGTACGTTGCGCGTCACTTTTACCCACACCTGAACGGAGCAGCATCCGGTCTCCGAGCATTAATAAATCAACCCCGGAGTCGGATCGCCCCAGATCCGAGACCCAAAAAGAAGCACGCCGCTTCGGCAAATCAGATCTACGGTTTTGTCCCACGAAACCGCGTCGGCGACGCGTTTCTCGAAATATTAATGCACACGTGCAACATTTGTGGCGGCTTCGAAGTATTGGTCATTGCATAATTCCTCGTGCAGACGGACAACCGAATAACCTCGACTCGAAGTGGACTTTCGAAATCAGTTAATTACCTCAAGCTGTGCAGGGTGACTCAAAAATTAATCAAAATTAGGAGACGAGGGGTTTCTCGAGTCATTTGCAGTAACTTTTTCCTTAGCGCAAATGCAATCCGTGGCTTCGTTCCCGAATTATTTAAGAAAAACGGTGACCAAGAAGAGGCGAGCTCGGCTGGACCAATCAGCGAAACTGTGCTAGCGTCAACCTAGCTCGCCTCTTCTCATTGGTCACTGTTTTTCGTTAATAACTAGTCAACGACGCCTCGGAGAACATTTTTGTAAAGGAAAAGGTTGCTCCAAATGACCCGAGGAACCCCTCAGTTCGTAATTTTGAATAAATGTTGGGTCACCCTGTATAATTTAAAAATGGATAACCGCATCCTTGATTTCTAGAATCGAAGCCGCCCCGACAGGTTCTCGACGACCGCGAATCGGACCCAGCGAGCGAGAAGAATATGTTTTAATGATCCTGATGGAGCGATAAGTGGGTTCGACAGATTTCCGCGCGGTTCGACGAAACGGTTAAGCGAAACAGCAAATTGGATGATCAGCGAGGCGAGGAGATCGCCGCGTCGGCAACGCGTACTCGTCCAACGCATGCGTATCGGTAATAAGGAGCTCAGGCAATTAGAGCTGAATAATTAAAGGGTCGTTAGTCTCGGCGGCTGGCGAAATAACTCGGCTCGCGGGGATCGGTGGGGGAGGAGGAGGAGGGGAGGAGGGGCCGGGTCGGAAATGAAGTCCAGAATCTTCGAAGCCGGACGAGCCGGCTGAATTACAGAAACTATCGATCGTGTCAGCTGCGTCTTAATTTCTAGCCGGCGCGGCACGGCACGGCGTCTCTCCACGCGGAATGCAATAATCGTACGTTAAGCGTGACACAACTACCCGTATAATTAGTGGTACAGGAGCGGCGGGGCCGGGGTCGGGGCGACTGTCGCGTTATAATGCATTCGCAATGCCGGTGAAGCACGTAATTACCGCGAGTTTGTCTTGGCCCTGACAGTGCGTGCGAACAAAGAATTATCGGGGACGCGTTTTTTTCGTGATATTGCGCCATCCTGCGGTAACCCCGGAACGCGTTAACTTCTCCGACGAATCGCGTGCGAAACGCTAAATAAAATAGACGACGCCGCATTTTCTCTTTCAATGGGAGATTATTCGCGAGCAATCGCCGATGGCCATAAGAACGGCTGACGCTGCTCGCGTGCGCCGTCGTTGGGTTCTCGCATTTGTGGCAGCTGCGTACTTCTCTTAACGCAATCGACGATTGACAAACGGTACGATTTAGTAACACGAGATTTAATCGAGCAAGTTCGAGATTATTTTGTTAACATTTTTTAACGATCCTCGGAATTCTTAATTATGCCAAGGTACTGTTCTGTGACCGATCAATGTCGGTAGCGTTAATCAGCGTTAGTTCATTCAGTTAGTTGAATTAGTTAAGTTAAGTTAATTCGTATTAAGTTAGTTACGCAAACATAACGTTTTTAAGGGCGATAGATTTGACAAGCACCAGCTTCAATGCTTTCTCATTTGCGGACGTTTTCGGTCACCCACGTTCTCCATTCACGGAGACTTTCATCTTCGAATTTCTCGTGCAGTCCATGAATGGCGTGTTCATTTGCCGCATTTTTGACGGAAGGCGGTATTAATGCTTCATGTAGCCACTGCTGCATTTTGCGTCCAATTTTCCACTCGCACGAAATGCTGATTCAAAAGCCGAAAGACATTTTTGAAGCTCCGCGCAGACTCGTTTCAAAAGGTCCAAAAAGGTTTCCAATCGGTGATAGTCCGAATCCCAAAAAGGTAATCACGTGTTTCCATTTCTGATTAACGGATTGTCAATGAAGCAACGTATTCGAGAAATAAGTCTCCCTATTATTTAATCCTTTGCACCCAAGTGGTGATCAACACTTTGCCAAGTTCGGATCGCAAAATCGCAGCGAAATACGGACCGACTGTCAAAGTCTGCGTATTCCGAATCGAAAAGAAATGCAAAAGGACGAAACCTTGCCACTGACTTATCGAAGGGCCATGTTCCAGCGAAAGTTGTTCAGGTAATAACCGCGTGACACCGCGAGAGCCTTTAAACCTACGATTCAGGGTGCGCGCGGGTCGCTCTCCCCGTCGTTCTCCCTTTGAGCCCGGATTAATATTAAAGTACCGCGTCGCGTTAAATATCGCGGCGGCGCACAAAGGCATGCAAATCCACGGCGAAACAACAAGTGCCGGCGTGCGGGCGACGTTCAGCCGATACGCGAAGCGCGAGCACAACGGCTGTTTTTATTTTCCTAAATTATTTCGCCGTGCGAGGCAACGTTTTACAAATAATAGAAAAAAAGAACGGGAAGCCGAGTGAAAAGGAGAGGGAGGAAAAGAGAGAAAGAGAGAGAGAGAGAGAGAGAGAGAGAGAGAGAGAGAAGAAAGGGATTCGTGCACTCGTTAGCAGCGGACGAACGTATGAAAAATGCATGACGCCGGAAGGATCGTTATGCTAATCCCTTTGGCGGACGCAGTCGTCTCGTGTACAAACCTAGCGCCGATCTGCTGCACCGATGCGATGCGATGCGATGCGATTTGATGCGATTCGTGGCGATGCGATGCGACCACGCTATGCGATGCGATGCGATGCGACCACGCTATGCGATTCGACGCGATGCAACCGCGCTATGCGATGCGATGCGAAGCGACCACGCTATGCGAGTATGCGCCGCCATCGATTGTAATTAAAGCTGTCCATCAGATTTCCACGTCGAGGCCGCGTTTCCCCACTTTCCTCGATCTACATTCATCGCGCGTCATTCCGAAACTGACACGTCGGAAGGGTTCGTTAAGTCGTTCCAAGGGTAGACTCCCATAATAACTCCATTCTGCCTGTACAGAGCGTTCAGAAAATCTGGGACCACTCGCGTATGACACGAATGTAAATCGGAAAGATTTCAACCATTTTGCAACTGAAGCTTCCAATATCAAGCTATCGGCTCTTCAAACTCATCGATCAGCAAGAGACAAAATTAATAATCCTTCCTGTAGCCCTCTAATACCTCACAGAGTCTAACAAAGTTTCACCACCTTAACAATCGACCACGTTATTAACAGTTGAAATATCAAACGCTGGAAACGCTGACCATGTTGTAAAATGATCGTGGGAAATGTGTAAAAAGATGCTTTCTGTTTTAGACAGGAATTTGGTTTCCTTTGTTTCCGCGCTGCAAGCTGGAGTTCCGGACCCATATTTTTGGCAGAGCCTATAGAGGGAGCGAAGCCTAACGACGGACGAAACTTCGTGTCGATTCCCAAACCAGCCACCACTTTCGGCAGAATAGCTGCTCCGGATGACGGTTAATTTATGGGGAATGAAAGTTGACGCGAGAGGGTCGATAGAAATGAAGTAGGCGGAGTGTGTCTACCCGGGACTGATGAAGTCAAGAAACTGAATGAAGTAATGCGATCAGGCGAAATAGTTGGTGTGATAGGATTAGTTGAATCGCGTGACATAATAAGAGCGATGATGATTGGTGAACTAATTTCGCTGCAACCGGTTTCATTTGACCTCCTTGGCGATCACATATCGCGACGAATTATTCGATTCGGTTTCCAGCGAAGCAATTAAACGGAATTATCGCGAATCCACTGCAAAAATAATTACTGCACTGCGGCTTTTAATGCAAAAATGACTTCAAACAATAAAGAAAGCATTTTACTAAAATCATTAAAGAAAGGAAAGAACTTGTACCTTGGATCTCTAAGTCTTGCAAACAATTTTCATTTTGCATAAATATCAATGATTACAAAATCGCTCCAGAAATGGTAAACCATTTGTAAGTATTTTTCCCCTTCTGCAACACCCTGCTGTCCTCAGAAGTAATTTTTCTGTACAATATCGGCCAGCCCATCGAACGCATTTATTACAAAATATAAAAGAGCAGAGATAGCGTTTTTCTGGCGCGTCGCGCTCTCGCTTTGACAGCTTCTCGATAAGATCCATTGAAAAAGATCTACGATCTGCGAAGGAAATTGTTCTTGCGCCTCGATCTCTGGAACGGGGTCAAAGGGAAACGGGAAATTCGACCGCCGCGGCGGGGTCGAACGAAGAAACTTCGCCGGCGCTGAATGGACCGCCGCGTGGACATAGTTACGCTACTTCGTAAAATCCACGAAAACCAGATAACCGAGCGGAGTCGCGGCGGTAATAACTGCTCCCGGCTCGCTTTCGGATCTACTAAAACTATTTCCCGGGAGATGTGAACGACTCGAAATTCCGAGGGAATTAGTAGGATCCGTTCGCCGCCCCGAACTTGCCTCAATAAGATTTTCGAATGGCGCGACATCCGAGTAGGGAAGCGTCATTCCCGTATCTTCGATAATTGCAGCTATCACGTTGCACGGGGCATCGAAGAAACTTCGCCGGCTCGAGCCCCCTGATCACGCGACCGAGAAACGTTCGAACACGTTCCCGACCGCCAAACTGATATTCCGAGATACCGTACATTTTTTAAATCACAGACAACGGCTATAGATTGCACAGATTAGATTGCGAAGCTCAGATTAAGATTAGAAAATTTCCATGGAATAAAGCTGCACTTGGAGTTACAGAATAAATTTCGCAAAGCAAGTGCTGCCATATTTCTTTCCATAAAAATTAGTCTCTTGTAAGTATGCAAGCTAAACCCCTATGCAGGGTAAAAATATTCCAAAATAATCGCATTAATTGTTGGTTAAACGTGGATGTTGTTTATGTATTATTAAAAAGAAATAGAACTCTACTGTTCTCTTATAATAAAAAATAAAAATTGTCGTATAAAAGGATAAATTGTCTCCATCCTATACGAATTTATTGTTAACAAAGGAGTGCTGATCAACGCAGCCGCGAAAGAAATCGTAGCGCAAGGGGTTAATGGTACTAATAAATTAATGCTTCGTAGAAGCGCCATCGTCGACGGTAGTTTCGGTAATTTGTTGAGCCAACGACTCGCGAGAACCGCAGCAAATGGAATTACCATAGTCGGCGTGACCAACGTTGGGAACGCGGAGGGATGCAGTCGCGCGGGCGACAGTAATGAAAGACCGAAGGTTGCGGATTCGAAGCAGTATAAAGGATCAGGATGGATTACCCGGCAAGAAAACGACAGCGGCTTCCGTATGCTCAGCGGGACATATGCGGGGATGCGGAAAGTTTTCCGCAAAGGAAGGAGGAGTCTTGTAAGCACGAAGAAGAATCGATGTTCCCCAACAAAGTAGTAATACCGGTCCATCCACTATTCAGTAGATATCATCGAACAACGAATCGAGAATAAAGTCACAAAAGAGAAGAAAGGCAGGACCTCCTCTAATGCATTCGTAATACCCATCAATATTTTATAATAGTTTACCCCGAGGTACAAAAGAAGGATCGCCGCGAGTCCTTCGATGCCAGTATTCGAGTTTAAGTTACCCCCTCGATCTCGTGATCATAGTTTAATCTCTTGGTCGGAAGATAATTCGATATTAAAGTCCTACGTTGCAGATGCGATTAATGCATTGATTCTAATCATTGCATATCTTGCTTTCAATTGGAATTGAATGCTTTACCAATGCTTTATTAAGAGGAAATTAAGTTGAATATTAGTTTTCATGTATAAAGATTTCATTAGTATGAAAATAATAATATAGTAATAATATAATAATAATAATAGAATTTAATAATACAGTCTGAATGGCATTTTGAAAAAGTTAATAATTTTTAAGAAGTCCACGGAGCATATAACGTGTACTCAAGGCTCAAACTCACACGATTGACCCGTAAGTTTCCGAGATGATAGCAACCCATCCGCGCATCACTCGTAAATTATCCAGTCGGGATTATCGTGATCATAAACGGAATTACGAGGCAATGTCCTCGTGTACCTCTTAATTAGCGTCAATCGTTCCGAAAAGAAAGCAGGATTACAGCGATACTCCCCCGCGATGTTCGACATTCCAGAAACTCGTTAATCATGATGGAGAGATTGAGCAAACTGTAAGCCGATTACATGTTGATAATGTCGATTGAAATGTTACTGTTAATGCGATTGTAGATTACTCTGCCGGGCTGGGCGGGACTCGCCGCAATAAGTTCAATTAAATTTAAAATCAACGCGTTTCAATCGTCGTTATTACATCCGGATTTCATACGAAACGAAATTTCCATAGTTAAGAATCGCGAGCCTCAGGTGAAACAGAATCTGGCTTCAAGTGGAAAATACTGAAACGTTTACCGTCGATCATCGACGCATTCACTATTATTTTAAATAATATCCTTGCGACGAATCCCCCATTTCCGGATTGTCAGACATTTTTGGATCACCCTGTACATTATTGAAATCTCGTTTCGCTAATTTGTTAAGACGATTTCGACCAACAGTGCCGAATGTATCCGAAAAAATCAAGGTACAGGATGTTTGTAGGTGGCACTGGATCGTTTCTATCGTAAACACGTGGTCAAGATCAGTCTCCGGTAAATTAGGTCCGCGTTTCGGCGAAGAGGATGCCGAGTTTATCGAGCGTGGCCCGCGCACTGGAACGTGTCCAGTTTTGAGTGACTCTTCCAGCTCCGAGTTCGATTAACAGGCCACGAAACCGGATGCCACGCGGTCGAAATACCTCATTGGAACTCGAATCATTCCACCGTAGCAGCTGGAACATGGAAGTCGCTTAATCCGCAGTACGTAGCCGATCTTCGACGCCACTATCACGGAGGAATTCTTCGAGCAGAAACAAACGTCCAGCACACGGATTAATTACCCCGAATCCTTCTTAATTAACGTTCGTTGGCCCCTCGGGGCACTCGGAACTTCTCCCGCCACCGTTTCCATTTCAAGTTCCCCAAGCTTGTCCCCGCGATTCCTCAGAATTTATGCAAACGCGGGACCGATTTCCATTTTGTTGCGCTCAGACCGACGCTCCGGCTTCCCTATTGCCGGATTGCCAGACGGATTGCGTCGGGGATGACAGCTCTCCCGCGGATATGCAGTATTCAGCGTTTCAAACCATTTGCCGCAACGGAATTATTTATTCAAATTGCCGGCCAAGATTGTCTCGATGTCTCGACGATCTTCTTGGCTCGTCGATGTCGACCAATTTCTGCGGAGCCAACCACGTCGAGCTGTCATGCATTTAATTTCTTGTACGCGGTGTTAACGACGTTGCGATCTTCGAGAATTAATTAACCGGTTGCTGCAAAGTTTTCATCGTTTCCCACTCGATATAACTGGGAAATAAAACTTTAATTCTCTAATAATATATCTATACACAGCCACGAAATTATTTCTCATTTTAAAAATCATTATCATATTTTTAAAATTGGAATAATCTTGCTAGGTGTATGGAAAAACTATTTAACCAATTGCTCGATTATCGATGCAGAGATGCCAGCGGTTGTCTTTAATACGAGAATAATATTCCGTGTTACGCGACGAGTCGCTTCCTATGGAAATTAATGCGATCCGTCTGGCTCGAGACAGGAGATCGATTTTTAGGGATCGAGGATTTGGTATAGCGGCCATTGAGGGCTAATCGGCCGGGCTTGATATCGCGGAGGCAAACATCAACCGATCGTTATTAATTTATGCGGACAAGGCGAGTTTCTAATCTGTCCCCATCCCGGCGCGTTTGCAGTCTAGATTTAATCTGCATTCGGTTTAATTAAAATCAACCGGCTCCGCGGCAGTACGCCCTCGTTGACAATTGCATGCAGATTGGATTAAGCTTTGGAATTAGAATCGGGGTCGAATTCATGCCGAGCCTGAAATCTGCTCGCCGTTTGTCCACATTAATATTCGAATTTCTGGAAATAGAGCGATCCGCGATGCGAGGGAATGTGCATACATTGCGCGGCACCGATAACGACGAAATCGTCTGCGACGAGATCAATCGTTGTCGATGCTTCGGAACACCCGAATACCGGCAGTTCAACGAGCAGAGCCCCTCTGTGGCTAACTTCGGCCGCGACACACCGTGAAAATCGCTTTTCAAACGCCACCAGTTGTTGCGCGCCTTTCCTGTTCCAATGCCCTCCCTTATGGGGCTCTGCGGAATGGCTACCCCCCGCTCGGAAATTTCTGCGCCAATCTCTTTTCTAGCGCTGCGTCTCTCGAACAAATCGGAACATTGATTTCCTTATTCGGTGATCTTGAAAGATATATTCTTTGCAAGTAACTTATTTATTATTTATTATTACTTACGATTTCTTTCTTTGGTTGTCTTGAAAGATTTAGTCTCCAAAAAATTTATTCTTGACAAAGATTTACATAAATAATAGTAGAGAATAAATAAATCGGTTTTAAAAGGCACGTTCTTCGTAAATATTACATAGAACTGGTTTTTAATTCCGTCTAACACGTCTGGCCTCCTGAACATTTTTATCCCGCCCCATTCTACCCTACTCTGAAAAACCGATTAATTTATCATCGATTTTATAAACCTGATACTCTGTGAATATTTAAAAAATATCGTCGCTGCTATTCCTGTTCACCCTTTCTCATCAATACTTGAAGTTTTCGATCGATGGCACATTTTTTATTCAAACTAAAATAACGTTCGGATAAAAAATCGTGGATCAATTTTAAACAGCTCATTGCAAAGAGAAAATCTTCCTCTAGAAAATCACATAGAAAAGGCTAGAAGATATAAATGTAGCCACCAGTCAGTCGAAATTATAAAACGTCGAAAAAAGAAGAACGATCTCGCTTTCTCAGTACGAAGCAGAAGACGCGCAATGTTTCACGGTCCGTCGATCCTCTAATCTCGCGGAAAGTAGTATACTAGCTCGAGACCGGAAGCTGCGCGGAAATCCGCCGAGGAAAAGGGGGTCTAGGCGATGCCGGAAGTGTATCGCGCGTGTATAACGCAGTCGTCGGACTAACAAGCTAATCTACTCATCTCGCTGAAAGACTAAACGCGCCTTTCAGGTTAATTGTTTCCCGGAGCCGAAGACTCTGCCGCGCTAATAGTATTAGCTCCTTATAGTCCTAGCAATTAGAAGGCTGCCTCGGCGTCGTGACGGGTCGGGCGACGGGGGTGGCTACGCCGGATACCCTGTTACTCGGAGACGAAAATTAGCGAGCCTTTCGCGACGGTCTGCAATCTTCCGGAGCGAGGCGGCTCATTCTGACCAATCGAAGCCGGCCGAATTCGATTACGATGCGTGAGTTACGGTGTACTGTCCGTTGCTCAAAAGATGACACGGGGAAAATTGTAGGACAGATTCACTGTAGCACCAAGCCAGCCATGTCAACGCCTTCGCAGAAGTAGAGTAAACGCGTCTCCCTTATTGCAGAAACGATCCCTTCCTATCAGTCCCCAATTTCCAAGAAACGAGGGACTCCAGCCTGGCCGATTGCAAACAAACAACTGATTCCTCCCACTATCCCGCTCCCCTTGGTCTGTTTGAAGTAAAGAATATATTCATGTCGAATTTAACGATGTCTTCTTCGAGCAAAGAATCTCTATCTGCTGACACAATCGCATCTAATAAAATAACTGTAATATATTTCATTATAAATACTTCTCGATGGCCTTTACAATCACCTGTCAAAAATTCTTTAATTTACCTTGCGAATTAAAACGATGTTGGATCATTTTTAAAGAGAGATGAGAAATAAGTGAATTTAGAAAACGACTAAATTAGTCAATTTTCTGTCAGATCCTACACTCTTCTCTGTGCCATCTTCTGTGCAACGGTACGCTGGACCCGTTTGTCCGTTCAGATGAACGCCGACCGTCGAATACGTCGTTTTGGTGCCGAGAGACACGATTTCCGGACCGGATGCGTTTTCGTCCGAAATAACATCCCAGTTGCCCGCCGAGTTTTTCAACCTGGCAGTATAAAATTCAGCGTAACCAGATTTTTATACATTTACGGCTCGCAAAATTTATCGCGAAATGGCCGCACAAAAGGCTCGGTAAATTCGAGCATTTCGGTTGCGTTCTCGCCACCGACGAACGCGATTTCCGTATTTATCGTGACAATGTTAATGGAACTTTTCCATCCGGAATATCTGCGCCGCTTTGACAAACAATATGCCGCAATGGAAGCGTGTAAAAAAAGGCATAACTAATTTCGCAAAATGTTTAACAGCGAAGCGAGCCAGCGCGATACGAAGTCAACTTCGTTTTCGGAGAATGGGGGGAAGTTTCCGAGTGATAAGGCAACGTTATCAGCCGGAGTACGTTCCGTCTGACGAAGTGCTTACCGAAATAATAACATAGAAACAGAAACGTCCATTCATTAATTAAAGCCGAAAGAACATTGTACTCGTACAACAGATACATATTCATAATTGATACTATCTGGGTGTATTACAAATGCAAATGAAAAAAGTGCGTGTTTGCGTGGCGGCGAGTTTAACGTGCCGCGACAGAAAAGGTGCAAGAACGGAGTGATGTATAGTCCGTCGGAATATTACATATTCCACTCGAAAATTTCGGTGTTCAGTGTACTCGTATTTCAAAATCCCGGCCAAGTTCGTACGCGCCGCATAAATCATCAAGATTGCAGCAAACGACAATATTAACCGCGGAGAGAAATTCCGATTACTTTTTCGCTTTTCGCCTTTCGGAGCGATTTATCAATGAAACCGCGAGAGCTCGTTCGAGAATGTTACGCGTATTTACCAGAATTATTTTTAGAATATTCGAAACGCTCGTGCGAGCTGATCGATTCGGAATGCGACAATTGAAAACGTATTCGTGACAGAGTAACATTATACGACACCGGCATCGCGATACTTTTATGTTACACGAAGCGCGCTGGTATTGCGAGCGCAATTTATATCTTGCGGATACGAATTCGAACGCGTTCATAAAAATATTCGACTGCAAACGGCGGCTCCGAAATATTTTTAACTGGCGATAGCAGCTGTAACAAGTTTATTTTCTCTTACAGTCGTTTAAATCGTTCGAAATTTTCCCGTATATGTATAGCTTTACCGTGTTAAAGATCTCTTTTTGTAAAAATTCAACGATAATTAAAAAATATTATTACATACTCTTCGAACTGCTTAAAATCTTTGCACGGGGGACGAATTTTTATTTCAACTTCCGTTTACAAATTTAGATTATCTCCGTACTTCGGTTTCGAAGTAATTAATCTCTCGTAGTTCGCGAGAACGATCGTTCCGAAAAGCGAGGTATGTTTCTGAAACAGTGACGTCATTTCGACGCAGACGGCGCAAGGATGCACCGGAGAAAGAGAAGCGAAAAGTCGACCTTCGAATAACGATAACGACTGCCGGAAAAGGAAGTTCCTACTCAGACATTAATGACCGGCGGAACCTCTTTTTCTCCAGGCTGCGATCGCGGTGGCTTTTTAAAGATTTATCGTTATTGCGAGCAAAGAATTGCCCGTTGTACCTACCGCAATTAAAATACAAGATAACGAACCTCCTATGCTCTAGGAAAAAACTATTACTTTTCCTTTTCGCAGCAATTACTTCGTTGTCCGGGGCTACAAAGAAGCTGCGAATTTTCCACTGTTACTATTACAATCTACTGCGATAGTCGCTGTAAACTACTGCGAATCCCCTTGCTCTCGAAAATAAAACAGTTTTCCTTGTTTAAAGCGTTTTAAAGCAGACCTCCGGCGATCCACAAAAATTACAAGACTCGCATTCGTTTAGATTTACAAGGATTTTTATCACGGCACGCGTATAGCAAAATTAATTCACTAAATAATTTTCGAATACAAATTTTTGTCGATCTACATGATAATTCTGGCATATAGAGACAGAGCTCTGATATCGAAGACGAATTTTTCCCTTTAAATTAACTATTCCACAGTGTATTCTTGAATATCGATACAGAAATTTATAGAAATTGCAGCGATCCTCGTGCAAAATGCGTTAAAAAACACGGTGGCCTGTAAATACCGCAAGATAGGAATTTATCACGTGAAAGGGGTGCTTTAGGTGCTTGTTTTTCCTGCAGCTCCCTAAACCAGCAATCAATTTCACTTCGAATGTTTCCCGTGCAAGAGTTTTAGGTTGCCCCGGATCCTATCGGTACAGTTTTCCGTTCGGAGGCGGATGCGGTATTTTTTCAGTTTACAAATCCAGAGTGCAATTTTGCGCTTCGGTATGAAAGCTCTCTGTTAATCGGTTGGGAACGGGCATATGAGTACGCGGCAGGTGATTCTAACTTTAAAAAACTAGCCGGAGTGTATCAGCGATCAAATGTTCCCATTTAAGAGGCTCGATACTACAGATTTTTAGATTCGCGTTTATTCCGGAGCTTTCCAGGTTCGATTTAATTCCGTCGATTTTTACTTCTGATTTCATTCGGTAGATTTTCCAAGCTGTTTAATCCGGTAGATTTTTTAATTTCTTTCAATTCTGTAGATTTTTATATTCGTCTTAATTCGGTAGATTTCTCGATTCGCTTTAATACGGTCGATTTTTAAACTTGATTCTATTCAACAGATTTTTAAGCTTGCTTTAATTCGGGAGATATTTAAATTTAATTTCATTCGGTGGATTTTTACGACAATAAGTTCCCTTTAATTCCATGTGCTTTTCGATTTCAATAAGTCGATACTTTTCGTCGAAGAAAAAAATTCTCGTCGCCCTGGGAGTGTCGCGCGAAGCAGCTCCGCGGCGCATCTTTCAAATTTGAATTTCTATTTATCAGCAGGGCTGCGCCAACGAGGAGAAACAATGGCGCAGCGCCGTTCGCCGAAGCTCCAATGATCGATGCATCCATGGAACTGTAAAAAAATCTGTCGCGCAGAAATAATCGGCCGGAGGCGAGCGGCGATTGCTATGGTTTTACGGTGAATGAAAAAAAAATAGTGCAAAAACATACGTGACCGACAGGTTTCGGGGGCACAATCGTTTCCAGTGGCGAAGCGTGAAAAGGAACTGTCCAAAAGGGAAATTTTGCGGGTCGGCGACGGGACGCGGGCGGGGAGGGGCGACGGGCGTGTTCAAACAAACGTTGGAAGACGCCGCGCCGTTTTCCAACTCCATTTTAAAGCCTGGCGCGCGCTCACACGCCGCTCTGCCAATATTTGCCACCGACTAAAATGACATATCGTTGTTGTCAGAACGCGCCATTAAACATTGCAGTCAGCGACTTTCCGCGACGCCGCGGGCTCTGCATTGTAACGCAAATAATGTACTCCGGTGTCATAGAAATCACTGTCGAAAACGACCGGGCCCAGTTTATCCCGACGACCGAGAGCCGCCGCTGGGAAACCCATGGTGTGCACCTTGTCAATAACGCCATTCGAGCCTAAAACAATCGGGCCTAATGGCGGCGCCAGGCCTCCTGTCCGCCGTTCTTTCTTCTTACCGATGGATTGTTTTTCATCCCTCTGCGATTCATTGGCCAATTATCTCGCGAATTATGTCGTCGATGCTTCCACAATTTCACATAATTTTCTACAGGGTTAATTGGATGAATTGAACATTAATAGATGCTGTCTATCGTCTCGATGTAGATGCTGTTAGTTACGCGATTTATTTGATTTAATATTGAACTGTGAGTCGATAAAAGATGGATAACAGTTTGTAGAAGTATTAAATTTCTAACCTATCGCAAAGATATCTATCGCGTTGCTTCCACTTCGTTACGATTGCTACCGTTAATAAATAATTTCGCATCGAACGCTTGCATTTTCCAATTGATTCGGAACAGTTCTACCAGAAACAAAAATCCGCTGCAATTGACACGCGACAGCTATTGTCTGAAACTCTGCAGTATCGCTTACTTGGAGCATCGTTCCGCGGAACATGTAAAATCGTTCCGCTTAATGAAGAAGCTGCCAGCTGGAAACGTTAATGGCTGCAACGACGAGGTAGTTAGATGCCTGTAAAAAAGAGGATCGATACCCGCGGCCGATTCGATTCGGCCTCGCAACGTTCCGTCATACTTCGAACGGCGCTATCGTAATTCGATAGAGACGCTTCGATTCGACGTTCGCGCGCGTCGCATTAACGAACGGCGCGCGGACGCGTCGCCGTTATAGGGACGATTAAATTTTACATTACAACGTTCGTGATAATGCGCCGCTGAAAGCGTTTCGCGGACTGAACGTGCAGAAATCCGCGGCCGGCAGATGCAGCCCGGCGCATTCCTCGTTGTTTACAATTTATTATTTACGGCCGGCGGCCGGTGTCCCCGCGACACGCGAATTAACGTCAATGAAAATAATGACAAGGAACGATAACGCGGCCGTTTTCATGAAATTAACCCGCCCGGATATTGAATACCGGAATGTAACGACCCGTGAGATATGTTATTCCCAGTAAAATCGAGAGCGGGCAGATTTGTCATGGTTTCCGCGAAATTAATAAAACTGCGGCAATTTTTCAGCGCGAGAGACGGACGCGCGAGAATGAAACAACGGTGTTGTACCAAATCTGGATTCAACGAAAATCTAGATTCAATAAAAATCTGCGACAACACCTTTTCTAGTTGCCCCGCTGGGATCCGATGAAACCGTGAAATCGAGAACAATTGTTTAGTAAAAGTTGGCCGGTGACCCGCGCCGGTGGAATATTCTCCGAAATTGGCGCGCCGAAATTTCGAAAATGTTCACGTATCAGCGATTTATGGCACTCCGTGAAATTCTTTGGAGTGTTCGAAAAGCTTTCGAGGCCGGGGTGGGGCGGGGTTCGGGACGCGTATGGAGTCAGGCGAGTGAAAAATCATGGATGTCGGTGTCCGTAGCTGATACCCGTATCAGCAACTCGAATATGCGGTGCTTGAGTGCTAGCAACCGGAAGGACAATTAAATTGACAGAGCATGGAGGGAAGCGGAGGGTTAAATGAAATTAATCCTGAATAGCATCGGCACACGGCTGCACGCAGCCGTGCATCAGCTGCGCTGACAAAGGCGACAAAGCGACCCGGCTCGGCCGGCTACATTTAACAAAAATTGCTCACTTTCGATTGCAATCGTCCCGCGCGCCGTGTTTTCCGCGAATTACCCGATACAGTCACATCCGTTCAACCGCGTTCGCGTTGTTACAGGACTGGGCAGACGTTAAAAATTAATAAACCAGACCTCCGGTCCTCTTCTTCCCTCGTTAACGGACATTATTACTGGATCTCGCCGTTCTCCTAATTATTTTACAAAACGATATGATTTTATTGCAATTAAAATTGCTCTTATTCTATTAATGGCTCTCGTTATTAAAGAGCGGGGCTTTCTGTTTTTCTAATTAGTTTGCGAAAAAAGATATCTTATTGTAATTAAAAACTCTCTTCTGCCATTACTGCCTTTTATTATCAGACCGCGGATGTTTCTATTTGCTTTTTCATTATTCGACGGAACGATCCAAGTGCTGCGAAATACTCTTTTCGTTAATTAAAGTTTCCCGCGCGTATAGACCCTACACATTTTTATTTAATAATCTTAATTCTCGTTAACATTTTTTTATAATAGAGACACTAAAGAAGGGACGCTAAATGCAACAGCCTAATCGCATTTTTCATGCACTCGACGATATATATCGTTCGGTATGATCTCGATCACTGCTTATGCCTTCTTGCCAGCGTCGTGGCAACTTATAAATTTCATTTTTGAAAACTATATGTAACTTTCCGGTAGACCTACATATCAGCATTTCGACCCAGCTTCGCGATTCATGATTAATCGAGTCTAATTACCCCGTTCGCGCGATTCCGCAAGAATTCGCAATTACGAGGTAACAATATTTATCTTGCGATTGTTACTGCAGGCTGGCAAACGTCGTCGCGGCGGAGATTGCGGCCGGGCGGAGGAAGCGGCGCTCAAAGACGGAGCCGGGCGCCGCGCCGTTAACGGGCGAGATTAACAATGGCGTTAACCAACGTAACCGGAACCGAGGCAAGATGGGCCGAGACATTAAATTAACTTCGCAAAGTTGAACAATGAGGGGAGGGAAGTTGCGCGGCTCGCGGGCTACTTCATAATGAAGAGTAAATGGGCGAGCCCCGGACCGTGTACCCGCGGCCCTGTTCAATTTGTACATACACCTGTTATTACTTCACCCGGCTGATGCGGCAGCCGCCGCGCAGCCGGCATAATAAATGAATAGAATGGAATGGAAAAGTGGCGCGAACGAGCCCGAGTAACAAAAAACCGGCGACGAGATGCGGAATAAGACGAATGAA
Source organism: Augochlorella aurata (assembly GCA_028455555.1). Lineage (NCBI taxonomy): Eukaryota > Metazoa > Arthropoda > Insecta > Hymenoptera > Halictidae > Augochlorella > Augochlorella aurata. The sequence continues at coordinate 9,027,548 of CM052165.1, read as the reverse complement.
GTCCCGCGGCCGCAACCTAAGGAGCAAGGACACCCCGCTGAATGAATGGAACGGCTGCCTGATGAATAAGTATGAACGACCGGCCCGATGTTTCCATCCCGTCGGAATGCCACCGGGTAAAATATTTGGCCGCCTCGCCGCGAAATATCGCGGAATGATGCGAATTTTCTGCACCGGTACGCGGTCCATTTAGCAACCTGACTGCTCGAGCGACGACTGCTCGCTTAGAATTCTCCCAGCGACAGAACGAAGCCCGTGTGAATAGTTTCCGTTCCGACGATCTTCTTCCCTCGAAATGTAATTAATCCTCAGCAGATGGGCCACTTTGTTCGCCCCGTTTCGATCGAATTATTCGATCGAGAAACTCGCGCATACGAGGCGTTTTCCCAATGCATCGCCTATTGGAAAATGCGTCGTCCACGAAGGCTGCAATTTACAATTTCTTTTACAAGTTTTTTTTACGGTAAAATGTATCGAGGAGTGCCTAGAACGACCCCTTCCATTCTCTCGGCAAAAGTGACACGGTGGATTTAGGGACAACTCGAAATAAAATCTTGATAATCGAGATATTATTTATTATTTTCAAAGTATAAAATATAAAGTACGACTTGAGTTAGGGGTACAAGGAAGACCTCGATGTTTTAGCATTTACTTACACGCTTGCAGAAAATTTTAAAATGTCGTAGGGTCGCCAGCAACCCCCGGGGTCGTTCTAGGGTTAAAGTACATCGAACAAGTCAGCCGATGAATAAATTTCCGAACATAAAGCCACTCGACGCGTCGAACAACGATAAAAGAAAAGGTTGCATAATCGTTTCCATCGGCGCAGAATTACTTGCACATTTATTTCGGTCGGGTTGGGAGATAGGAGCCCGGCCCGCATCCATTACGAAGATCGTGCCTACAGGGCGAATTCGCGAGGCGATAAATATATCCCTCAGCGGCGCGTCATAAACACGGGGGCTTCCACGGCTGGCAAATATTTTATGCAAATGGCCGGCGCCCGGACAGGGTGTCTTACTTGAAATTAGCGAAAGGGCGCACGTATCGCGGTAGGGTCCAATTTGCACGTATTCTCGGCGCCGTTTCTCCCACACGGGCCAGCGTGTAATCTGCTTGATAGTCCCGGCACGTTTCTCTTGTCGGATGCGGAACTCCATTCCTCGTCATATCGCGACAAGCCGGGTACTTTCGGGGAGGCAGGTCGAGCGAAACAAAAGGCGTTACTGCGTCGCAGCCATTCCGGAGCGAGCAAGACGGACGAGGCAGCTGTGCAGCTGCATCTCGACTGGAAAATCATTGAGCACGGCAGAGATCTGCATCGGGCGCGAAGCAATCCGAACGAAACAGTCGCGTCGCCTCGCGTCGCCTGGAATTTCATTAAGCCAGCGATCCCGGATCGCCTCGAGTTGTCTCGAATCGCCGCGAACCTCGCCTCTGAAGCGCCCTGTAGCCTGGACCCCGGATACCCGGCATGCCCTGTGATCGTTGCGGATGCATTTGAAAGTGAAATGCACCGCTGACCGTATCTCGCCGTCATTCGTTACGTTTCATCGGATAACTTTACACGTCAGAATTTTCATATCGGCCGCCAGACGACCGAGGTGACACCGGATTCCGCTGCGATGCACAATTGGCAACTTCATCCCGGATGCGAAGCGGTGCCGTTATTGGGGAGCAACTTTCTCTGCCCACGAAATTAGTTGAACAGTATTCGGATGGACATTTAATACGCTCGTTGACTTATAATCCGTTGCTTTCGAGCAGTTCATGTTACAGGTCAATTATTATTACGCGGTGTAGTTGAATCGCGCTTACGAAAACACGATTCCTTAATGTCTAGAGCAAATGCTATTTAATAATGCATTGCTCCATTTTCTATCATTTCTCCGGCAGTTTTGAGATTTCCTTTTCCTATATATTTTTAATCCGATATTAATTTAATCTATATATTTTTAATTTATTTAATTAACGCGAGCATTGGGGCATCTACCCTCGGTTTTCCACGTCCATGAGATCGTGGGCGTTGCGAAGTTAGAACCGAGGTTGAGGATCCCTGCGCAGGACTCCCCTAAAATCATAACCGGTCGGGGAAAGCTCGGCCAGCGTGGGCAGCGATTCGCCAAACGCAATTTCCCCGGGAGCCGTGAAGACAATACGCGTTGGCTTTCATCGGACGTGGGGCGGCGATGCGCGGCCCGTAATCTCGGCGTGGAAAGGGCGCGAACTCGTTCAGCGAGCTCGGCCTGTTGTTTCCAGTCGAGGTTCCTCGTTTGGGGCGGCCAGCCCGGCATATCAAGCAGTTCCAGACACGCCGGAAGATTAATGCAAACCCGTCCCGATGGTCGTTACGGACCTAAGACGATTACATCCTGCTTAAGTTCAGGAGCCGTCGCCTCTACCGTCTTAATCGCTGGGTCACGTCGGATGTACGCCGTTCTAATTAGTTAATCTACCTTTAGCTGCGTTAGCGAGATTGTCCCCCTTCGGCCCCTCTTCGCGAAACCCACCGCACCGCAGTCGGACAAATGGGCAACCTTGTTGGGAAAAAAGTCGCGTCAGGAAGTAGATATATCTTCCATATCTTGTTCCAAGATATTAAATATGTTCTAAATGTTATCTAGAAACAGCATATGCTATTATATAAATTAAATTACATGTATAAATTGAATTAAATTAAATTGTATCATATAAATTGAATTAAATTAAATTGTATCATATAAATTGAATTAAATTAAATTGTATCATATAGATTAAAAATTTGTAATATCGACAATTTTTCTTTCAATATTTGCAATTAAACAATTTTATCTGCTACTAGAATTAACGGGAAATGAAAGTCTGAAGTTCCTCGACCACGTACAAGTTAGCATAAATAGCATCGCTGGTGAACAGGATTTTTTTCCAGCTAGATTGTCCCACCGTGAGCAGCTCGTGCTTGTTACCTGGCGTTCCAGGTTGCAGGCTCCATGTTCCAGGTTCGAGCTCCGTTCCCGCAGGAACAGATGTTAACGCGAAACATGTACCAATTAGAGGTCTTGGGGTGGCCGTTGCCTGACGAATCCCGCGTTCACGAGATCCTACCGTTTTGATATCCGCCGGTTACGCCGAACCCCGTTACGTGCGTTGCCACTAATTAGAGCCGGCGATTGGTTCACCTTATTACGGCCGGCATTATCGTGTAAGGGACGCCGCGATCTATAATACTATTAGCATTAATTGGAACGGAGTAATTAACCTTCGGCGAGCCTGAATCGCGGCACCACGAAGATAACGCGCGCAATATGTCCAGCACGTGGCCGCGTACAATGCTTATTGTCCGGTCGCCCCTGCTGCCTGTCATGTCGTCGTCGTCGTCGTCGACGACGTCGTCTCACACCAGATAGAGGATTTACGCTTCCTGGAGGAAACAACATTTTCGTTTACTTTGTTTGTTGATGTTGTCAAACTAACCGGCTGCTGGAAATACTAGTGCCTTAAACTAAGTATTAAAAGTTGACTCTTTGACTGCCGTGTCACTCATGCGTGGTCGACGGAATTATTTCCTCAGATTTAAAACTAATTTTCACACTAATCTACTTCGTATTTCATTAACTTCAAGTCACGCAGCACGTAAAAATCTCGAGGGAATAATTAACGTCAGTACAATAATTACAGTACTTTAACTCGACGACATTTTATAGATCATCAGTTTGACAGTCAAAGTGTTCACTCAAAAATTACCCGAAGAGGTGTCATTTCAAATAACTAAAACGAGGGTCACTCCTCCGTGATATTCCAATTTGTAAACCTTTCGCTGCAGAGTGACAGCCAAAGCGATACACAATTTCGATAAACCGAGAGTGATGCTTCGTTTTAACTTCCCGGTTCGAGTTCCCTTAATTACTCCGTGGCTGGTGGGAATCTTCGAGGTCGCTATCGGCCGCTTAGAGATTCCGGCTGCGGCAGAGGGAAGACGGAAGACAGTGCCACGAAGAAACCGGTGTTCATCGTTCTGTGACCAACCCGTATCACTGTCGAGAACAAGACCGTAGCCAGAGAGGGTGGTTCCGGGCCGTCCTCTCTTCCAATAGGGGTAGTTGGCAGATTTATCGGTCAGGATTCAGGATGCAGAGGCTCTCTGGTGGCTATCGGCCGTTCGACGGCGTCTTCGCAGCCCGGAACGAGAAGACAACGGGCAGCGAGCCGGCCGCGGTCAGAATAGCAAACGAGTCGGCGACCGCACTCGTATTCCGCGAGGAACGCCGAGGCCGGCGACGGTCACGCGTTTCGCGCGAGTTTGTCGAACTCTCGCGTTTCCACGGAGGCGGACACGATGAATTTCGCACGGCGATTACGTCCCCGGTGCGCTCCCTCCGCGGCTTCGGGACCTCGCCGGTTCGCCACGCGGCTGCTTACCAACAGTATCGTGACTGCCGGCGATAATGAACGCGTAATTACACGAGTCCAACAGCTTTTTAATGTTTCAATTGCGATCGCGCGCCGACTAGGAATGTTCTAGCTGCGCGAGCCGACGGACGCCGTTGATGAATGCTGGAATTCTTTTCCCTCGGGCCTCAACCCCTCGCGTTCTGGGTCGGATCTTATCGCCGCCGTTTCATTGTTGCCGGATTGCGAATGTTTATGCAAATAACGAGTTTTATGGGAAAAGCAACGATTGGCTCGGTCGTTGTTCCGACCTTTCAATTCGCCGCGACGTTGCGGCAACGCTCGCAAACGGTTTCGCTCACGTTCGTTCTTGTCTTAATTATTGTCTGTCGCCGCTGTTCCACTGCTTAACTATGTCCAACACGCGACTTTGCCTTCGACCCTTGCGAGAAATATACTTCTGACGACCTCAATTTGCGATCTACTTGTTATTCGTTTTAGTATCGCGGCGCTACGATCGATTCCAATTTCTCAGAGCTCCGGCTGAGAACGCCGAATAAAAATTATTATGCTAATTTCAATCTTGACACTTGGCCAACCGAATGGGGAGATTTTATGTTAAGTCCCCGTTTTATGTTAAGTCTTTCGATGACTGATTGGAGAAACTTTTGCACTAATCGACGTTATCATTTTTTAATTTCGTTATGATTTTCACGGTGTGCGAATGTTAAAGTAGTAATTGATGCTATATAAGTTTGCTTTGAAATCTTCATTTAATAGAATAAAATATTGCAATTGAAATTTTGAAATTTGTTAGATTTTTGACGCGGTTATGTTAACATCGTACGAAATAAATAAATCAAACTTCAAAATGCCTAGTACAAAAAATAAACTATTTTAAAGTCTACAGTGCAAACAAGCTGCTGCTAGAGATAATAAAATAATCACTTTAAAAACCATAATATAATAGATAATAAAGGTAATATAATAAATATAATATATATAAAGATTTCAGTTACAGAACATTGTTCCCATAGAAGTAATTTCCTTTTTAACGCAGAAGAAAACGGTCGCGAGGCAAGGTGCTAAATATTTCATCGCTGTTCCGAGTATCGATAGCAGGCTGCAGGCGTCCGAGAGATTGATAGATACATCACGGAGAAAATTTATTTCGAGCCCGGAATGCGCGCGGGTAGTTTTCCGGAATTGTTCCCAGCGAATGGCCGGTGGAAATAAGCAAGAAATTGCGAAGGATACGTAACGTCGTCACGTATGCACGTGGAACAGGGTAAAAGACCGCGGGTTCCTCTCTCTCTATCTCTATCTCGCTCTCGCTCTCGCTCTCTCGGCTCGAGTAACACGCAATAGGGTGCAACATTGATTTAATGCCGCACGCGCGGAGAAGGGAAAACACTGGGACCCTTGTAAATTGTTTGCACAGTTTCGGAAATTAATTAGGAACGTTATTGGACGTTGAGTTGCTAGAGGATGCGCTTCCTGCGGGAAAGACAGTGCGCAATCGACTCGAAACTCCGACAATCTCACTTTCCGTCGTGACTGTACTTTTCGAATTTCTCAATTGCTGCTCGGTAAATTGCAACATATTTTATTCGACTGTAGATAATGATTTTAAACAGAGTATTGTCGGACGTATGTCGCGTTCCACGTAACGTTAGGTCTGAATATCTAACGTCAAATAAGAGTTAAAATATTATTATGTACTATAATAAAATACTATTTAATTTTACGATTTTATTTGATTTCATTTAACGTAGCACAGTTTAAATATAGAAGATTTCTGCGAAACAGTATTTTGTCCCCGCAGACTACAAATTGTAACTTGCTGCAGCAACAAAAAGTAATGGTTCCGAAGATTTCTGTTTAAGTCGCGCGCCCCGTATTTGATTATACTTCGTGTTTTCAATTTGCAGAAACGTCTACGCCAGGCCGTAGACGAGTTCGCGTTCGCGAAGAAGTAGGTATTGAGAATGTCTTCAAAGGTTCGAGTGCTAAACCGATTACAGCGGCAGAACTATTCAAAAACATCATTACCAAGTTGAATCTGTAAGATTTGTCAGCGTAGCGCCAGCGGAATTCCGTCTCCGCGAAACCTCCGTCAATTTCATCGCGAATATCGCGTTCCCTAAGGACGATTAAAGGGAATATACGTACGTATACGCCGGAATATATACGAAGTTGTTGTATCAATGGATATACAAGTGTCTTCCTCGGGGGAGTCAGGTATTAGGAGACAATTTGCATAAATCATTGCCGTCTGCATCGTTTGTGCGTACTACCGTATCGGGGAGCGTCGCGAGCTCTCGAAATTCAATTGTCTCTAATTACCAGGCCGTCGATCCACATCCAAAGATTCACGAAACAACATTTACAAAAATGAAAAATTGCTTTTCAAGAAATCCAGAGAAATGTTCTACCTAAAAATCGTTCGCAGCGGGAGAAGAGAAAGAAAATTCTGAAAACTTCGCGCGGCGATCACCGAGCCAGAAAACTCGTACGAAACAGAGCAATTAGCCCGCGGCAAAAATAATTGTGTAACGACGGAGTAATTACTTTAGCCGATGCGAGTGCCGCGCATAAAACATCCCGCGACGGGTACTAATACCCCGGGAAACGCTTTGAAGCCTGAAAATGTAATACGCGAGCGGGCGTCGGTATCCCTTATAATATACGCAACAACTGTGCCGCGCGTTGAATATGCAAATCAAACAATAAGCGTGTCCCGGCGCGAGCGTACCACGGGGTTGCCCTGCGAGCGGGAATTTAGGGGGTCGACGCTGGAGGCCAAGGGACGTCAGACACTCCCCGCCGTCGGATGGAAAGAGCAACGATGGAGAGAGACAGAGAGAGAGAGAGAGAGAGAGAGAGAGAGAGAGAGAGAGAGAGGGGGGCGATGAGGTACGAGCGCCCCGATTTACGTTTTACAAAGTTAATTGAATAGATCCACCCTGGTCGTTGTCGTAAGATCGCTTCGGAACGCCGCGTCGCGGCGCGACGGGGCGGGGGTGGACGGTGCGGAGCCTATGGAAGCGCAAAATGGTTATTATCTCCGGCGCCGCAGACATAGCTGGCTGAGCTTCTGATTTACGAGCTGCCCTCTTGACTTAATCCTCGCATCTACCACTCGTTCGACCCCTTTCGTCCAGCCCCGATCGCTCGGAATTGGTCCTCCAGTTTTCAGCTCGGTCGGCGGAATTAACGCGACGAGCTGGCTGTTTCGAATCGACGCCGCGTGATCGATGCCCGCGATATTAATGAAAGCGGCCGTGAAACGGGCCGTGAAACCGGCTGATTGCGCGTCCGGGATCCTTAAGCTCTGTGTACGTGTGCAAGCAGCAGCACGTGTCGCGTTTGGTCAACCGGGGTCGTTGCCAGTCAGCGCGGAACTGTTGCTTCTGTTGTTCAATCTCTCATTGGTTCACGCGACTCCCCTTCCTCGGCTCATTGTGCTTGCCGGACTGTTCTAGTTAACCCTTGATAGGACCGACAATTGCCGCCAATAATGGTTTCAGTAACTATTGCAGATTTCCGAATTGATTGAGGCATATTTACCTTAAAACGTTGCAAACTTGGTGAGCTAATACATTATTCATTGCATAATTTTTTAAGTAATATGACGTGTACTAGTAATGACTAGACGACGGGCTTTGCATTTATGGTAAAGATGTTTACACGAGAAATGAAGCAGTGACGCTATTAGAAGAATTCGACAATGTTATATTATTTATAGCTCGTTAAAATTATTCAAGGCGGGAATAAATGTCTATGCATTTTTCTATTCGTCGCAATCGATGCACAACATTTTTATTTTGCATAAAGATCCGCAGTCTAATAACGACTCGTTTAAGGTTGCATGCAATTCGGTTAAGAGTTAACCGAAGTAGATTTTGTTTAAACTAACACGCGGAAGCATCGCTCGTTGGTTGCGAAATGCGTGGAGTATTTCGCAAGTATCGACGCGCGCGCGTATAATCGCGATCGCGATTCAGAACCGCGGCCCGCGTCTGCATACCTAATGAAATCGCCGGAATGTTAGCAAACTGTAAATAATTTAGAAACACGTCGAGTAAGCAGAAAATTATTCGCGCGGGAGAATTGTATCCCATGTGTGCATACCTAATGCAATCCCCAAAAATGTTTGCGAACAATAAATAATTTAGAAACGCGTACCGTAAGCAGGAAATTATTCGCACGGTACTGCAAACAACGAGTTGCATTTTCAGCTGGTCTAAAGCATGTTGACATTATACATCGAGGAATTTCGATATCTCGCTGTCGGCGTATCGATCCTCCGACGCGCAATCGACAGGAATAAGCACCGATTTCGCAGAGCAGCTTAATTGGCCAATATATTGATTTTACTTTTATACGGCAGACGTTTATAAAGCGGTCGCTTTTAGCGGATCTAATATTTAACGAAAATCGACAGACGGCAGAATCACGCAAACCGCGTTAAATGCATTTTGGATGTAACCACGCGAGCCTGTTCTACAACAGCAACGAACACGCTTCGTCGTCTCGGTCTCATGATGATTTCAGCGGCAGCGTTTAGGGGAAAATCGCCTTACATCGCATTACCACGAGCTAGGAGAATTTCTGTTGTTCGCGGGCACGCATATGCGAGCTGCGCATCGCGCGCGCTTCGTCTCCCAGAACTATTTCACGTGTACGTGCTCTGTCCTCGGCGAACGGGGCAGGAGACCTCGGAAGTTGGATCGTTCGGCGAAAGAAGCGGCGTTTTCGTCGAATTTTATTCGGAACGAAGCGTCGATGCGTCGTTCGCCGGAAACGGAAGCGAAGCGACGCCTTGCCCGTCCTACTAGTAATCGTAATATTTAAGCCCGGGGTTGCCGATCGCGGGGAAACAGTGCAACTTCCATTTCCTAATGACCCAAATACTTGTTTGGAGCGAAGTTTCGAACTAATTCAACTCGGCGCGCAGAGTTGCAAAGTATATACAATGCTAATCAGACAATTTCCGAATCGGACACGCTCGTAGCTGGTCCGAGGGAAGTTTTTCCTTCCGACGCCGGGCTCTCGAGGAGCCGATACAAGAAAGTTGGGCAACGGATCTCGCCGGTCGCAACTTCTCCCGGCTCAAAAGTTGTAACTGTAATCACGAAATTCGCCGGCCAGGGACTTACGGACTGTCTAAGGAAATTTCTTCCGGGTCGGGCTGATAAATGGCGGGAATCAGGAACTCGTTCCCGGGGCTCATGATTCTTTCGGCTTCTCGCCGCTCCGCGAGACGATGCGATATTGCGATGCAACGCGGCGCGGGAGGATCGTCCGCGCGAAACAAACCGCTCAATTTGCGGTCCGGCAGCCGAACGAATGACCGGCATCCGAGTTTCAGCGAGTTTACGTATCGGCTCGAGAGACTTATCCCTCTGCCGTCCCCCCGTCCCGGCTTCCCCCCGCCGTAAATCCCGTCATTTTTCACCGGCCGATCGCGATCGGCCCCTCGATACATAGTAAGATGCGTCGTTAACACGCGCCGCTGCAACCCAGGTTAATCCAACGTACTCGCTCCGGAATATCCGGAACTACCGCCTGTTATCCCTGTTACGATCCGCCGTCGTACAGGCAGTTCCATTTTAAGCCGTCTCCGACCACGATCCGACTGGATTTTACGCTGATTCCGTCGTAATGCCAATCCGCCGTTGCTTCCGTGCCCGCCAATTCATTAATAGATTCGGCATCTCTAACCCATTACCCGGTGCTATTCGAAAATCAATAAAATTATAGAGACATCTTCGTAGAGCTTTTATTTTAAGCTCGCTTAAACTGGATTTACCATTATTATTATCATTATTATTTATTCTTAATATAAATTGCAATATATGTTTGTGTCCTAAAAGAGGACAATGTCCTCAAGATTTTCTGAAGAGACTGATTCGATTATTATGCCCTAAAATAAACTCCATAGTCGTTTCAAAGACATCTTTGTGTTATTTAGGAAATAATTAGTCTGTATATTGTGTTATGAAACGACGGTGCTGTGTCCGTCTCATAAACTACCCCGTTGCACACGTTACGAAATAATTTTCATTTAACCATATCCGCTGCTTTAGAATCGATTTTAAATAATCTGGCAACGTTGGCCATCGGCGAAGACCCTAACAATCGCCGAGTTAATTAAAATTGTATTAGTCAGCCTTTCATATGCGAGCACATTTAAACAGAAAAGAATATTTCATGGAAGACGACCTCGCCCGTGAGAATTTAAAAATTCTGCAATTAAAAGCTGCTCAAAAAGTAGCATTCTCGTTACCAGACGGCGCGCCGCACGCATTCTCGTCACGTACGCGTGCAGTGCGTTGCACGCAATAAAATAAAACCCGCGCCGAAAGATTAATAAATTATTTGTCTTGTTTTAAATCGTTTAAAACCTTCCGCGGAAAATTGTCGTTTTAATGTGTACGTTCTGGCTTCCATGAAAATATAAATGCATACAAATTACGTAAAATCTTTAGGTAAAAATGTTCAATAAAAAAGGTCTCACTCACAACTGTGGAAAATTGAAAATCTTCGGCAAAGGGTTGTCTGGAGGCTGGTCGTTTCGCTCGGAAAAAAAACGGGCTGCATTTACCTGAAAGCAGAAATAATGACTCGTTAGTCGCGGTAGCTGTCACACGATCGTTTCAGCTCGCCTAAAGTAAGCTGGCTAATTAGCCGAGGGAAGCAACGCGCCGCCGACTTTTTTCAATAATCGAGCAAGCCCGTGGACGCGGACGAATTCGACTACGATGGCTTCGGCCGCCGCTTAATCGCGTTATATCGCGATAAGCTGGAATCCAATTTGACCAAATGCAATTTTACGAATCCTTTCTCCGCGGCGGCGTTGTATCAAGATCTCGCCCCGACGGTAAATATATGCGCCGGCCTTTCAGCGGGCTAATTTCTCATGCAAAAATGACGGGGCGAACGATTACGATTCATCATCGTCGGGGCCATTATTAGCGGAGTTTCCACCGCGCGGCCGAAAAAACAGTGCCGCCGTTCCTCATTTTAATTTCAACTTTCGAAGTTCGTGATTCGCGGGACCTTCTGGAAGCTCGCCGGAGCTTTACACGGAACTGTAATTAGTCACGGGATCAGCGATATCGCGAGCGGTAATCGGGAAATCTGACAGTGCGGGCTCGAGAGCCAATTAACCCTTTGCGCTCGAGACTGTTTTAATTCCGAAACGAAGACACTTGTTTTTTGCTATTTCTTTTGATTTAATAAATATGAAATTGAACGCGTATGCTTATAGAAGAAGACTTCTATTATTCGACAATTTATCGAATGTAGACTTAGCGCTGTAGAAACGCGGAACGCCTGTTATCGCTCGAATCCCATGCATCAGCACTTGCGAAGAGCGATTCGCGGAGCAGTGGGGGCGAGGTTGATAGAATTTTTACGAGTTCCCGTAGCACGCGGAAATTTCACTGGCCCGATAACATCGTGGCCCAATATCCGCAATATCCGGAATTCAATATTTATAAAACAAGTGAGCAATAAGAGAAGCACCGAATCAGGCAATATGTTCAGTATCCAAAGTATCCGTCCGGCGATGAATATGGAATATTTCCAAGGAAGGAACACCCCACGCGGAATACCAGTGTCTATACCTCTCTTTGCGAGGGAGATATTCGGTTCTGGGCTGCATCCGTCTTTCAATCGACTGCTCTCGACGAAAAGGTATTCGCGGAACGGGTGCGCGCGGACTACTTAAAAATCTGCTCGTTTTCGGAAAGCCGCGCGGCCAAGTTGTACATAGTAATTTAGACGAGGGTTCCTCAGTTTTAATTAGCACAGTCCGGAGAACTCTGGAATTCTATCAGTAAAGCAGCTTCAAAATTAATGGCCGTGAAACGGGAAGTTTCAGAAAACTTACCTCGGATATGCCATCTCGTCTGCGGAAAGTAATTAAAAATACAGGAGTCTTAATCGAAATTGCCGTGTGCGTCTGATTAAAATCCCACAATAGGTTGAATTAATTAGGAAATTAACGGAACCGCGTTTAAACGAAAGTTAGTCATCTGAAACTGTTCTACCACTCTCGTGAGTACGGAGAAGAATTAATTATCTAATTCTATAATCTGTTTCTGTAATTTATATCTAATACTATAATAATAATAATTATTTACATCAAAGAATGAACGATCTACTCGTCGACAAATATCGTAGAGTCCGCGACTCCCTTCCAGCCGGGCGAACAACATTAATAAAAATCCCAGACGCGGTCGATTGGTTTTTAGCAACGCGGAAATTCGAATCCCGATTTTCCGAAGAGTCGATTTCTGTACGAGCTAGGATAGGCGCCGCGAAACGTGATCACCTTGGAGGACAGGGAACAGACGACAGCCTCGTCAGTCGAAGATCAGAGGAACAGTGGAAATTGAAGTCGGACAGGGAAAGGGACCGGAGAGGCTCCCGCGCGGTGGTCCCTGGGAGCAATAACAATTTTTCCCAGGGAAATACTTTCCATCGACAGTGCACGCTCGGGGTGGTTTGATCTGGGAAGGACGCGGGGGATGGGAGAGAAGCCGAAAGCAAGGAGGGAGGCATCCTTGTATCGGATTTTCACAAACGAAACGAGCAATCTCGCGGCTCAAGAATCCGGCCTTGAAGGGCAACCGATCCGACCCGACCCGCCCTGTCTGCTCCGGCTTTAAACCTCGAGCCCCGAGGAATGCCCTTGAGTGTTGCCGCGGATACCACTCGCAGAAGTGACTTCGACCCCGGAGAATCGATCCGCGTCATCTTCCCACCGCGTCGCGCCACCCCGCGCCACCCCCGCGACCCTCCGCGACTCTCCGCGCCACCCCGCGACCCGCCGCGCCACCCCGCGCCGCGGGGTCAGACGAGGGTGTCCCTTTTCCCTTTCTTTCCTTTCCTTCCCGCCGCGTTTTCCGCCGCGTTTCCCGCCGCGCCGGTTATCTCTCGCCCGAGACCCCGGTGCAGCTGCAACCCCCTAGGAATGTAATCCAATCGGGAAGGCAAAACGGAACACGGTCCTTTTACGGTGATTCGATAGTAAAGAATACGACCCGACTATGGGCCAGCCTGTAGGAAATGTTATCCGCCATTTCAACCCCGGGCAGATCTCGAGCGATGGCGTCGATCGACCACCCCCGTCACGGCCGAACGGTTTCGCCTAATTCATCTCGCAGGTTTATGGCTGCGCGGCGAGTAATGACCGTTTTGAATCATCAACTTTCGCGCGATGCGTCTCAACCCTCGGTTATCTATTGCTTCAAAGCGCGCTTGATTTATTCGTATCGATATTTTGGTATTTGTATCGCGCTCTGCGCTTTGTCGCACGACGCTGAACGTTGTTTCTAGTGGATTGTTTTATGCAAAAATTGATCAGGAATTGTATGGAAAAGTCATTTTAACGATAACTCTTACAGTTAATTTTTTATGATTTTTTTTCCTCGACTAGGCATAAAATACCACTCGGTAAAATGTTTATTTGTAAAATATAATAATATTATAATATCCTATTTTAGCAGTGGCCCTTTAAATGGCAGCAGTAAAGGGTTAAAGTGAGTCTATAATTAAAAGATTGAAACGTGGAGGGGGATGTAATCGATTAAAATGGATAACAGGTTACGAATTCGTCCCCAAAGATTACGGTCCCGGATTAACCTGCTCAATTAATAAACAGATCGGATAACAAACAAGTTAATAAACGAATCAGAGAAATCCGATCAATTTTCCAGAATCGTATCGGGTATGTGGAGAAACAACACGCCACACGTCACGCTCTAAACACGTGCACACGAAGCCCGCGTATCCACGGTTATTCCAATAGCAGCGGCTCACTTTTCATTGAAAGTGCAATAAAACGGTAAAAAAGATCGTCTATCAAATTTTATGGGTTCGTTGTAAAGCGGATACTACAGCCTTTAAATCTATCGCAGCTTGAGCCGCGGGAAAAAAATTGTTTAAACTCCGCGGAGGCGTTCGAACGTGTAAAATTGTCGCTTTTCATTCTACAATTTAGCCGTGCCAACGTCGACGATTAAATCTGTAATATTCCAAAATCCGCCGTTAAAAAAGCTCGCAAAAAGGATAATCAGTTCAGCACGGATCAAGGTTCGCGCAATTGTATGCCGCTTGGAAAGTTTGAAGCGACACTAAAGATAATACGATCCCGATTTTAATGTACCAATAAATACGTAGGACAGGACGCCTTCCAGTGAGCCGGTGTAATAAAGTTCATAATGGTCGCAGCAAAATGAATTGTCGTTGGTTACGAAGTTTGTTGTCCGAAGTTCTTCTAGATATTACGTCCAAGAGGGAAGCCTGCATAACTGCGGAACTAATGGGCCACGGCAATGGTTTATAGCGATCATTACTCGAGGCCGCGTAAAAATCGGTGTAACATAAAATTTAACGCGATCTCCGCTGCAGAAGGATCGCTATCGATGCAACGTAAATGTCCGCGGCTCCAGAAAATGGCGCGACGGTTCCGCCGTCCGTATGAAATATTGGCTGCGAACGCGCGAACAAATTAGCGTTCATTGTGAACCGTCTCTCCGCTCCGAGCTCGAAGTCGGGCGCTTAACATCCGACTGGAGGATCGCGAAGAATGCCCGGGCTGCCAATATCCAGTCGCGATCGCTAGACAAATCGGGCTTATAGCTGGGAGAAATCCATGATCGCGTTCCTTGAAATCGCGTCGACCGTGTGTACTTATCGGCGCAATCTGTATCCAGTGCAATTTCGAGCGATCGTATTTCTTCCCGGCGGCAAACACAGAGACACAGCCTCGCCGTGATCCGGTGCATGTGCACACGCACGGAAACCCGAGCGCGGCGTGCTCAATTGTCACTCGGTTGTAACGTTGCCTCGTAATGTTCGCGATTTAATAACGAGTACGAGCCGGTATTGATCCCCGCGGGAACTCCAGGCACCGCCGGCCGAATACGTTAAACGCGAGCATCTCCCCCCTGACGTGATAATTTGATACACGCCTCGATAAAGAACCCGGCCCGCGCTCCTTCTTTCGTTTCGGTTTCGCGTGCTGTCTCATCAGCGATCCCCTAACGAGCGCGTCGCTATCGCGGCTCGAAAGAACGGATTTTCCTCGTTTCCGTTCCCGTTCCCGCTTCCGTTTCCGTTTGCGTTCGCTTCGAGGGAAATCGATCGGCGAAATCGGTACTTCCGATTCCCCAACCCACAAATTTTCATACCGTTGCCGTCCGCCTTTGCAAAATTCCTCGACAACATCGCTACCGTCGACCACGCCTAGATGGCACAAGGACGTCGTTAACACGACTTAAAGACGTCCATTTTAGGGCGTGAGACGTCCAGACCTAAAATAGGCGTAAAATTGTTGTGTTTAAGACATCCAGTGCTTGTTGGGCGTCGTTTAATCGCTGTAGAAGAATATAACGTCGACGTATTTGAAAGAAACGCGAATGAGAAGAATTAGACAATGCCCATGCTCGAACCGAGGCTCCATCGAGGAGCCTATAAATACAGAAAGCAGATAATTCGCTGATAGTGGAACACGCCGGTGGCTCCATCTCGCATTCATCGGACAGCGCACATCCGTAGACGGTGCTATTTCTGTAACGAAAACAGCGCAGCGAATACCGGCCTGCCAACTCTGGAAAAGTCACGCGACTGCCGTAGCCTCTTAACATGGATCCGCTCGGTGAGAACGTCCATTGTGCAATATTTGTCGGTCTGAATTGGTCAATTGTGAACGGTGCCTTCTCCGTCTAACCGGCTACCATAATCTATTGTGTTCGTGGTTATATTCCACAGGAAACGATAATTTCTATAGAGGAATGAACCGCTGACCGTAAATCTACTGATCACGGATGTTGGATTCACTGTGATACAATGGAGCTACGGAACGATTTGTTTGCGCAATAACTGTACCAAAAATATGGACGAGCAAGGACCACGCGCATGAAATTGTTACGATAGTAATCGAACTTGTTCTGGAAAAGCTCTTAATTAATCGGACGACTGTTCAAGGGAACCGCAATTTATTTATTGCCGAGTATATCCTTGTTCCAGCAATTTTTCTTTTGCAAGGAAACTTTAATAATTGCTCTCTGCACTGGAATGGTTCCAAGATCATTTCTACGTTATCAAAGTCTAGATTTAAAAAATTGTTCATAGTGCATTCGTTGCACTAAATGCACGACGTACAAAATGGGAATATTGGAAATAAAATGGAAATATTGGAAATAAAATGGAAATATATAAACCGGATTATTTTATATTTACGGTTAAGATGGCGCAAAGGGTGAAGCCTCCCAATTCTCGTTTTCTCCGACTCGGCAGAGTTTAATCCGCAGGTGTCGGCAGCCTGTTCGCGTAACCGCACCGGCACGGATCGGCATCGGACAATGGACGGGAAGTGACGAACGGAAGTCACTCGGCGGGCCAATATTTCAAAGATTCGAAGGGCAGCCGACTTGCCATTGAGCCGTTGGCTAAAGTATGAAATTAATGGACACGAAACAACCCGGTTGCCAACAATTAGCCGAGCGGCGCATGCACGGCGGCCTTGGGCTCGAATCGTCGACCGGAAACAAATGTTGCCAGTCGTAGCAATGATTAATAGTAAACCGCGTCCTGGGACGTGATTAAGCGTGGTTAATCATCCAGCCAGGTAGCGGAGGACTGAGGATCCCCTCTGTGGACCATGCGACAGAACTATGGCGAGCCACGGATTGTTTGACAGATAGCCGCGTCAAAACAACCACCGCCGCGTGGCCCTTCTACGCGTTCATGCGCGTACACGTATACATCCGCTGACATGCACACGCGAATGTGCACATACGTGTACGTGTGCATGTACATAAACACGGACGTGTGCACATGGATATACATGTACGCGTGCACATAGATATACATGTAAATGTGCGCATAGATGCACATGTAAATGTGCGTATAGATATACATGTGCATATGCATGTTCATGCACGTGCACACGAGTATATACAAATCCGTGTACACGCAGGCGTGATCTACATAGGCGCTTACGGAGTATGGAGTCGCATGTGCATGTGCACGGGCCACTGACACCTGTCGTGGCTCCCGGAGCCTCTGTCAGTTCGACTAACCGTTCGAACAATAGGAGCCCACCCCCGCGAGCTCTCGTACATCAGGAACCGAGTCAGCCGGGGCAAGACTCGCGTGCTGGGAAACGACATGCTCGAACCATCTTGTTCAACATGGCAGCGGGTGCGTGGCCTCGGCTAAGTGCATTCGTAATCGCAGTCCACCGGCGAATGCGCAGGATAGTTTCCGTTGATAGATAGTGTAACACAATCTAGCCCGTGTCGGCCACCGGTGACCGGCCCAACGTGAATGACAACGGACAGGAGATTGGCGTGGCAGGAAATTTGTTAGGCCTCGCATGACCGGCACTGGGTCACGTTCAACCCTCCTCTATCTTTCA
Source organism: Augochlorella aurata (assembly GCA_028455555.1). Lineage (NCBI taxonomy): Eukaryota > Metazoa > Arthropoda > Insecta > Hymenoptera > Halictidae > Augochlorella > Augochlorella aurata. Next base: position 9,009,742 of record CM052165.1, on the reverse strand, counting down.
AACTTCGTTTCACCATCGCCGCCGAATTGGGACGAGGGTGGAATCTTGCTAACTCGCTGGGTGCCAGTAATTCCGTATCAATGCTCGTGTAACTCGTGTAATCTTACGGAGACCGAAGCTGGGCACTTTGTGACCCGTGGCGGAATCGAGCATAGGCAAATCCAAAATGTAATTTCTCCCCCGAGTGAGACATCGTCCTGCGAGGGTTAATAACGAAGGAGAAGTCGTGAAAAGTCGATCGATAAATCGGCAGAAATGAAAATGCAATGAAAATGCATTTCGCAGCGCATTTGCATCGGAGTTTTGACTGGAACGGCGCCGAAGTAGCAAACAGTGTCTCTTTTGTGAAGCATGCGCTGCTTGACCCAGTCTTGTTGCTATCTATTTAGAGCCTAACATCACATGCTTCGAGGCCACTGACACCTGTCGCGAGCTATCTTCCAGCTTGAACGAGCGAACAATGGAATCGTAAGCTCGCGCTGCATACTCGGAGAGATCTTATGGATTAAACGCCGGCTGTCCAGCAAATTGTTACATCAACGTTCCCTATCCTGTGCATTCTGGCGGCCAAGAATTCACCGTGCACGCTTCGGCATTCGTCGTAACACGTTATCGTTTTGTAACGTTTAGATACGGTTGCGAAACACGGCTCAATAATGCCGATATTACGCGTGCGTGCGCCTCCGAGATAAAAAGATCGATTAGGCGAACGTAATATTACACAATACGTTACCCTCCTCATTTATCAGAAGTGGAAAGAGTCGGTAATAGACAGACACGTTAGATGGATCTATTCGCGGAATCGCATGTCTGACGCGCATTAATTACGAATTTTCTACCTTGCTTCAAGTTCTCCGAGCTCGTTTACGGCGTTCTTATTAATTACTGTCACTTGCGTCAGTGTCCATAAACGTTGCCAATAGT
>CM052165.1:8994053-9008718 GCA_028455555.1 Augochlorella aurata | reverse complement strand
CTTTTTCTATAGGTTTTAGGGTCAGGCACCATATTTAGGACATTTATCCTAGATCAATTAGGGGATCCATGTTTTTTTGGAGACAGAGCGAGGTTAAGATTCGATGAAATTACGTTGATAAAAATGTTCTCCTTAAGGGACGCGTTTAACATTTACACGAAGCCATAGATTTCACATGGCTAAAGTGCTTGTTCCGACGTCAGGCTGCGCGATTATTTAGCTACGTGGTTGGGACGTGTTCATTAATTAGTATCTGTCGTTGGTAACGATCGTCTGCGGTGTATCTTGTAACCGATACCTATATCAAATTTAGGGCGAATAGGTTTAATATAGTCCCTAACTGAAAATCAAGATTGATCATGTACATCAATTTAGTTTAGTTTAATTCGGTGAACGAATAAATTATTCATTTTAAAAAAAAGAAACACATCTATTTCTAAATAAACTGGAACAGCTTCTCTGTCCCGATTTTTGTAGAAGCTATTCGCGCTAATAAATAATCATTCTGTAATAATGCATTTAATAATATCGAAATAAATTCAGCGAAACTATAAATAGGTCAATGTTAATTTCTTCTTCTCGGCTTTCTATAGCAGCATTTCACTCGCCTGAATAAAATTACAATAATCCTCCTCTGTAGTTGCACTAATTAGATCATAAAGTACAATAGAAAGTTAACTAAACTTAGCAAGTGAAATTTCCTCAGCACCAATTGAAATTTAAATAATATTTCAGCTTTGTAACGAAGGCTGGGTTAAGAACAGCTTCTATACCTCACATTTTACACCAGCAATGTAAATTTATTTCTTCTTTACGACTGCAGCAATGCAACGACGCACTGGATAAATGCAAATGCACTTTTTTAAATTTTAGGTACAATTTTAGGTACATCGATACTTTGCAATATTCAGTCGAATAATTTAATATATATATACTATTACTATTATTATTATTATTATTAATATTATCATCATTATTATATGCAGCATTATTATATTATATTAATTTCACAGCAAATTAATTACCAATTAATAGTTACTCGGATAACTAGAAGGATCCGTCGATCGTCATCCAAACACGACAAACAGATTCAATGGAAATTATCCGGCGAAGCCAACGTTTAAATACCCGTTGTGCAGGCATTGCCAAGTAAACAATGGCAGTCCTCTTTGTTGATACACCGTTGCTCGTATACTGAAACAGGGACGCTTACAGAATTTGGATTAGCTCTGGAAGTGGTCTAGTGCATCGAATAACCAGCAACCCTTATTCAAAATGTAAGTCACATCGGGAAATGGAGAACACCCGATCGCCTTTCTTTTTTGCATTACGGGCAGATCGATTTCGAATTTCTGCGATGAGGATCGAATTGGTTTGACGCTAGTCGCTCCCTCGAAACATTTATCGTTTTCCCCGGGAGACGCTACTCCGTTGCGCCAATGGAAATTCGGGAAAAATATCAACGTTATCTACGTCGAATTGCTGTTGGCATGTCTAGATTATTAAAATCCATTTAATTAAGATATCTAGTTTGAACTTTGTCTTCGTTTCTATGTCGAGGATGGATGTAAAAATGAGTGTAAAAATGGATATAAAAATGGATGTAAAAATGGATGTCAAAATGGATGTAAAAATGTACGTAAAAACTGCGTTGCCGTGGAGCTGCGAGGACCGCGCTATAATGCGATATTTGCGAGGCTGAACTAACCACCAAATTTTCCTGTTACGAACTGGCTGCATATTTTTGGAGTGCCTCAATTTCCCGTGCGAACAAAAGCGGAAAGCATCAAAAGATGGGGGAAATGTGCGCAACCTCTGCCGGCCATGGAACAGTTCCATTTGATGAACTGCGCGCGTCCCAAAAATGAAACAAAATCCGAGGAAGAAATACTTTTACGTTTCACGAACTTTCGAGCCACAATTTGTAGTTCTAAAAAACAAAAAGTCGGGCAAGTCTGGGGGGACGGAGGTAGGTAGAAACTCGATGTTTCTGGAATGGAATGGAACCTGCCACACGCGTGCAAGATAAAACGAACAAATTACGGAAATGCTCATGTTTCGGTATTGTTTGCGGTCGGAGTAAATCGACGAATCAAGTTCGAAAACGACCAATTTCGGATACGCATTTTGCGACCTCTGCTACCGTCCAATTTATTTGCGGATAAATTCGCGAGCGATCAGATTTTTCTGAAATGTCCTCCGACGGAATAAAAAGCGCTCGGTTTTGGAAACTCTGCTAAACTTGCATCATAGTTTCAAAGCCACTTTCGCGCGAACAGAACGTACATAAAAGTGATAAATAGGTCGACAGTTTCATGCATTTTTTGGCTGTTACGAATGAGCGCGGTAAATGCAACGTGGAATTCGATAAATTTTCATTTTACTGTTATGTTTATTCCCGAACGTAGCGAACGTATTCCCGTCAGATATTTGTATGAAACTCGACGAGTGGAAGTGTAAATTGATTTTAATTAAGAACAGTGAGGGTAAGTATTAAATATCTCTAATGACAGCAGACGAGTAGGCGAGGAAGCGAGGAACTAACTTTAACTGTTGTAAACTGTTTTCTACGCGACGATAAGTCCTCTTTATACGAACGTTTAGCTCGCATTCAACTTTCTCTGTAACCTAAGAACTAGACTAGGCTACTCTAACGCGCGCATTCATTAGAATATCTTACGAAATTATGCGACTTCTCGTATCAAAGAGAATTTCGTCATTAGACAAGAAAGTTTGATCATTACATTATTATTAGTAGACTGTGGATTTTTAAAATAATAAATTGTCTCCATTAATTACAAGAATTTTATCAGCTAGCAGAGAACTTGAATGAAATTTTTAGATAATAAAATATTTTAGTCTCAGGATATTAGAAAAATAAAGCTTCGATAGTGTCGCACGACGCTACCTCCAGATTCTGTATTGCATCCAGCGTTTCCCATAAACGCAGCAACTGTACAGTCGAGCGACAGCAAACGCGTTAATCTAAATGGAATAAATGATTAAGAAAAGTTCAGCACGCGATTCTTCGCAGCTGACGCGTGGAATAAAAAATAAGCTAGCCCGAAGCGGCGAGAAAGTTTGTTCCGGGAAAGAAGCATGGCGGAATTCCATCGGGGAAGGAAACCATGAGATCGATATTATCGAAAAGAGAGCAACAAAGGACGGATTACATATGTAGCCGTGGTCGCACATAGATACCTGTCTAGCGGCCATCCGAATCTAATAGGAATGGGGGTCGAAGGGCCCGGTGCAAACTTGGATTTATGCTCACGTTGCACCGCATAAAGTTCCCCTGTCCTTGCATACTCGGGCTCGCCATGGCGAATTTCTCACCGTTCCAGCAATATTCTCGCTGACGGGTTACCGCCAAATATATTTCGAGGGACTCGCGATCAATTTTCCGAGCAGAGTGTTTCAATTCGCGCGACTGCTCCGGCCCGCCGGCCAAATCGGCTGGGACTATCGAAAATTTTCACTTTATATGTACGTGGCCCGCGAAATTACATGTAAACGATATGCGAACACAGGCACACCGGCAGATATCGGCAGAGAAAACCGATCCATCCCGCGAGGCTATCGAAGGAGCCACCTCGCCTGTCGCTGCGCCGATCCTAGGTCAGCTATCCTTGGACCCGGGACTTGCCTTCGGCAACGTTTTCCATACAGCTGCAAACGGGAAATATGTTCAACCTCCTCCGCAGCTTTCCGTCACCTGCGAATCTCCTGGCGAAATATCTTCGCGGAGTTTCGTTCGCTCGTTACTGTTATATCGATTCGAAGAATATCTGCGAACCGCTATTCAATAGTAATCAGTATTCAATAGTAACCTACGCACGCCGAAATGATAAAAAGACAAGCGAAAGAAATTATAAAGTCCGACACCGTTAGACGTGTCACATTTGTCCGGACTATACGACTGTGAACCTGTTAAAACGCTACCGTGCATGACACCGAATGAAGTGTCACTTTCTTGCTTTTACGACACTCTTCTTTAACCGCTGGACGCGAGCCTCGTTTATGGCTCGACCGAGATACCGTCTCATTATGTCGTTACTTTCAAACATACGAGACGACCCGATCATAAGAGTTCATAAGAGAGATTTCCGTCTGGCGCGAACTATATACTTCAAAATTTAATATAAAATAATATTACAATATATACTCAAAGTATACAGGGTGTCAAAGTAAACGAGGGATTCCCAAGATCATCCGAAGTAACTTGTCCCTTTAAGAAAATGTTCTCCGAGCCGTCGTTAACGAAAAACACTGACCAACGAGAGGCGATTCGCCCGTTTTAAATGCATCGAACGCGCAGTCCGCTTGCCAGCCGAGGCATGCAGTGCATCGCGAGCGTTAGGTCGACGACAATTCGTCGGAATCAGACGGTCGAACCCGGTAACTACAACCATAAAACGCTCGATTCGCGCGATTCAGCGTCGAAAGTCCCTGGAATTCGGGCGGCGAGGAGGAAGGAAGCTGACAGATTACACGATCCAGAAGCCGCCTTTAAAATTAGGTTTGCAGGATCGTTGGTAGTCGAGTCATCGTTCGATCCGTAGGAAATGCAGAAGGTCCGGCTGATTCGTGCCATCCCGGCGCGAATAAATCGCTGACACGAGCGAAGGACGAGAGAGTTCCTCGTCCATTTTCTCGTCCCTTCCCTCTGACTTTGCATTTTTCCCGGGCTCAGCTGGACACTCCGATAAAATTCCTTTATAGGAAATCAATGCGGGTGGGGGGGGGGGCAGCAATGATTCTATTCGCCCGACACGGTGAATGCCGGACCTGGTGCATCGGAACACGGCGGTGCAGCGCTTCAAGGTCAACAGACTCGGGCTCAAGGAGATCGGGAAATGTGCAGCGCGATGGGATCTTCCTTTCACGAGGCAACGGGTGGTGGAAGGTTACGATTGACTCATCGAGTATTTCAAGTCATTTACTTAGAGGACGACCGGGGATAATTTATTTCCCTACGATCGGACATCTTCCTTTTATTGCAGCTGGCCGCGATCTTGTGCGGAGATAAACGATTGCGTATTTCGCGCGATTATCAGCGCTTTCGGCTCCACAGTGTCGCAACCGTGCCTGGAATCCAGGTCTAATAGCTGGAAACTGTGCCGGCTAATTTCCCGATTGATCGCCGCTCAACCATTGCACCGATGAGAAACGATTTTTATTCTTTGGGGTCCCGTGCCGCGAGCTGGCCTTCGTTCCAGGCAGATTGCACCGGCATCCGCTTGCAGTTTCTACGATTCTATTGGTCACGGTGTTCAGCGCTTAGCCTCTCGTATTTATTAAGTTTTAATTTTCGATTTTTCACTCGTTTAAACTCTGAGACAGCTGCTTTTGGTGCTCGGTAAATCTGAGGTGAAACGTGCAGAAATTATCAAGACCCTTCGTTTTAGTCTCGCGAGGAGTAATATTGGATTCTACGTAATTATTTAAACAAGAAGTTGACCCGCGGCTTCGCTTATTCCGCGGAACAGATGGTCTACTTTGAAGTTACTCCGTTGATTGACTTTAAATTGGCTTCCCGAAGAATCTGTTCCTTAAATGGTTTTGTAACGAATTTCCAAGGGTCGTGTCTGAACGCAAGTTTTAAAATAACAACGTTTCTAATTGCATGTTATCGAATGAAGCGTGTACGTTCTTCAACTTTCTTCGAACGTGGAACGATGGATGAACAACTATTAATATACTGTCCACGGGTACTGTACTCCGCCGCGTGACTTCGCTCACGGTGTCCAATAAAAGAAAAACAGAATCGCAAGAATGGAAGAACTGGAATAACGAACCTAACAGAGAAAAAGTAGACCGGCTACCGCGAGAGAGAAGTAAGACAAATAACGGAGTCGGAGTGGGTGAATTGACAAAAACTAAGCGAGAGCAAAGCAACTTTGCCGGCGGCCTCTTGCGCATTACACGGTGAAATATAATCTGACAGGATATAAAATATTTCTCGAAACCATTGCTCCCATTGCTTAATAAATATTAACCCATTACCGATTAAAAAATCTATAAAATTATCCACTATTATTATCATTATTTATTTTCAAGTTTTGAAAATATTGGTCGTTCCAATATAATATAATATACATATATTTGTATACTAAAAAGGGACAATGGCAGATATTAGGTTAAAAAGAAGCGGAGCAACAAACCATATCTCCACGCCAGCATGAAAGAACTGCAAAGGGTTAACTACACAGCCGTCCATTCCCGGTCTGAATCGTCTTAAAGATCCCCGATTTCTCAATTACAAAACGAGAAAAACACGCTCCCACCGAAACTAATACGCTCAAGCATCTGTAATCCACGCAGCTAGCTCCCATAAGCCTTAAATCATCGCGAAACGGTTTACTCTCCGGTACACCGTAAAAACTCGGTCCGATACCTCGAACCAGTTCCACGTACAGGACCAGTACAGTCTATTCATGGTAGCGGTAGCCGGCGATCGATCGGATCACAAAAACCGCAGGAAAATCTCCGGATCGACGTTGCGGGGACAGAAGAAAGCATCGAAGGAGGCCGCTGAAAACTCTATCGTGAATTAAAACCAGTTTTCCCGGACACTCGGGAGAACCACCTGTACCGGTGGAAGGGGGACTCGCGACAAGAAAGCGTTCTTTTCGACCTGCGGCAATTCCTGTCGAAAATAACAATTCAATAAAGATGTACAACCTCAACAAAAATTCTGAGGCCGTAAGGAAACGTGATAATTTTAAAAAATTAAAGTTGATTCATTGGTTGAACTATAGTATATATAATTTAGGTAATTTATCAGAGAAATTATCGTATAAAAGAATTCTCCAGACTCGACAAAATTATGCAATTTTAAATGCATTAATGATCAAACGAAACTCTTTTTTGGGTTTTCGAGACAAGATGGTTGCCAGTGGAAGGGGTTAAATCGAGGAAAAATTTGAATCTTCTGTTACGATAATCTGGGAATTGAAGTAAACGGAAACAATAGGGAAACAAAAATCCTTTCTTTTCACCAAGGAAATTATTGAGAACGAAAAAGTGCTGATCGACGCAGTTTCGAAATAAATCATAGCGCAAGGGGTTAATTCACTAGTGCAGGGGGCGCGTTCCTCGATCATAATATCTCGCCGGCTACCGAAAATTTGCGACGTCGGCTAGAATACATAGATTTTGAATAATTTAGAGCGTCGCGATGGTCCCCGTAGCTCCGAGGCCCTCGTACAGTTTCCAGCTCCGGTCCTCGTCAAGCAAAGGATTCAGCCCCCTCCGCGGGGCAGTAGGAGGGGGGTTTTACGACCAGCGATTTATCGGGTTGGCCCTCCCTGTCCTCTCTATCTTGCCGGCTTCCTGAAGCAGTCCATAAATTGCAGCGATGTACCGGAAGAAAAGGAATGAAAAGGGGGTGAAAGGAAGAAAAGAGTGGGTCGGGGTTGTGTAGATATAGGGTTGGGGTATGGGGGGATGAGGAGGATGGTTCGAGGTTGCACACACATAGCACTCCCAGGGAGAAGAGAAGAGAAGGCCGGTGAATAGGGGGGGGGTGCAAACGTTCTCCCGGCGTCTCCCGCTCGACCTACGATCCACGGAACCAAAATGCATCGAATGCGCGGGGCCGCATCCCTCTTCTGTCATTCGCACGGCGCGGAGCGGAGCGCGATCCGCGAGAGGCGCCGAGATATTCGCAAAAGGCTGGATCCCGGTGGCCAAAAACGAGCGGGCCAGCCGAGCGTGTAAGTGCATCACAGGCTGCAATGGAAACGTCGACCTCCTTCCGTCTCGTTCCTTCTCCCTGCGCCCAGACACCCCAGCAATTCCCACCCGCAACCCCCGAAACGTTCCGCGCTCCCATTTCCACGAGCATCGATAAGATAGAGCCGAATACATTCTAGGTTTCGGCTAATTTATACCGGCGTTTACGCTCGGAACTACCGGGCCAGCCAATGCCGACGATCGCAACCCCTTCTGCTGGTATTTTTCCGGCAATCGGATAATCGTCAAGTCGACAGTTAATATAGAAATATTTCTCACAAGATTTTAATATTTAGGTCGAGAATGCTTGCGCTAATTTTCACTTTTCTACTCGAAGGACAGCCTAGAGAAAGTAGAATTGCGTTGATATAATAAAAATAGCCATGGCAAAGTAACCATATGCAAAATAAAAATGTTTTCTATCAATTTTAGGAAATAGGAATTGGCTAAAATTGCGTCTCTTCTCTCAGTAGTTTCAATTATTTAAAAATAACACACTCGTGTCCTTTCACTTTTCCCCAATTCTTTTTTTAATTTTTCTAGTAATACAACTAAGTACTGCACACCGTTTTGCACCAGCAGAGCAGAATAAAACTCTAAATGTGCGGAATCTATGATTAAGAAGGATCATCGAAAGAGACAGATAAATGTAATGATCGCAGTAACGTTATCTTCAATTACGAAGCCGCGGTCGTAACGCGCTTTTGTCCGCGCGAAATAAATGAGAACGGCGAGCTGGAAAAACACGGCGAGAATATTAATGCCATCCGTCGCTGAAACATTATATTTTATTAGAAATTCCATCGCGGAGAACTAGACGGATGCCTTTGCGAGACTGATGAATATTTATCAGGCTGTTTTTATAATTTCTCAACGATGAATTTAAGGCGAACGCGGCCAGTCCGGCGGCCGTCGGATATTAATTCCAGCGGTTTTTTCACGGTGACTATCCTCGAATGGACTCTCGTTTTGTTGGACGTCGGTTCGTATTGCGAGGAGCGAAGATGATCTCGTGTAATATTCACATAGCGAGGAATTCCCCTCGTTCCGGCGACGTACTTGCGATACGTTTGAAAAACTTAATATTTCAGTGGCCGCGTTACACCCCACTCCGCTAAATTAAAGGATCGCTAAGAGTCGCGACTAAAATGATCCGGATCTTTCATCCCTTGGGAAAATCCCCGCTGGAAAATTATGCGAGATTCTGCTCGTATTAAACGCTCGTATTAACCCTTTGCCGTATCGTTTTCGTCGCAGATAGAATGACTATAATTTCTTCGATTCCAATCATTTCTTGGAAGAAAAAGACAACTTACATTCGCTTTGTTCACGAATTTATAAATCAGTACATAATTTATAACGTTTATTTATGTGATAGAAAGCGTAGACTAGTCCCTCTATCTTCTAAAACAAATTAAAGTCATTCGATCCAATTTTTAAAAAGACCTAGCGAACACCCTAGTCGATTCTCCAACACCCAATCACCGAAACTGCCGCTGCGCGAAGTCGCCGCGGAGAATTTTGATTACGCGGACGAATCCGCAGTCCGCTAATTAGATTCGTCGGATTAAACAAGTTTCGACAAGTTTGGTCGAGAAGTCTTGACTTCTGGCCAGTTCGTCGAGGAAATTCGAGGAGGAAAGGAGCAAATGGCGGCAGCGTGGCCGTCGGACGGGTAAAAATTCAAGACTTCCGTGAGGAGAGCCAACGGATATAATCCCATCAGGCCGTGGACGGGACACGGCGCTGGCGAAAAATCATGAAAACACGATTCCCCTATTCGACGCGATATTGCCGTAGATTTTTCTGGGCGTCGCGCCGGCTCGGGTCAAAACGGGAGATCGCCGCGGCTCAATATCCAGCAGGATATCAGATCCTGGTGCCCGGGGTGTCCGCTTTATCATCCGAGTAAGCGTGGCAAGCGGGTAAACTCGAGCGGATAACGCTAGTCTTCGAGAAAATACAACGAGCTAGCGGCAAGTGAGCGAATCACTGGCAGCGGAGCACGGGATACCCGGACAAGCGAAAGGCACGAAAGGTACCGTACAAGGGACTTTATTTCCGTTTCGCAGCGGCTCCGTTTTATTTCCTCCCTCGACCTCTCTATACCGTCGCGCGGCCCAGACCCACGCTCGCAAATGGAACGGCGAAAGTTAATCTCGGACACTTATCCGATGACGTCTTCTTTTCCCTCCGTGTTCGACGCAGCATCGATTCCTTCGCGACACGCGGTGCTTTAAAATCAGAGTCTGACCGTTCCAAATCCTCAACGTCGATATTTAATTTCCTTTTCTAATTATTTAATTTTCATAATTCCGATCGTAAATTCGACTATTATTCTTTATATATTAATCTATTATTCTCTATTATTATATTTATATAATTTTAATATCTCAAATTTTTAAAGAAAACAATTCTATACAGTCATAGCTGTCGAACTTATTTTCCAAGATTTATCTGATTTCAAGATGAAATATAATTTTGACCAGTCGGGCGCCCGTCTTAAAGTACCAGGCGACTCGGCGATCCATTGGAAACTGTTTTTAGACTGTCAAAAGTGTGACGATAATATTCCGTCGCTTTTTTAGAACAAGCATCGATTTTTTGGCAGCTCGATGATTCATTGACAACTCTTTAGGTTGATCAAAACACGACGGGGATATTCCGACATCTTTATCTGGGTTTCTTAACAAACTACATGTTTTATTGTCCGTAGCTTATAACGCCAGCCGGTTGATCAATATATCTTCGCGTGAATTAAGAGAACATTTCAATTACTCGAATGTTATTTTAAGATTGATTTTGTCGTTTGCCATTCGCGCTGTTGAATTAGCGATTTTCTATTTGCACAATGAATTCCGTACACTCGACGGACTCTAACGATGTCTTCGGATACCAGAGGACACGTCAGGCAAAAGTGAAGTTGCGGCGTTTTCGTAGCTAAACGCGACAGATGTCCACTTAATTTATATGGCAAGTGAAGTGACACTATGGTGTGGCAGGTAATACGATAGCAGTGGTGATTTTCCTCGGACTAATGTATACGAATGAATGTCCATTTGATCGTGCTACTGACGCGATACCAGTTCTATCATTTGTCTCGAATGCGCTACTGCAATTGACGAGCCACTTCCGTATGCATTGGACTTTAAGCTACTTAGTATACGGCTCCGTCAGATTATCGTCTGATATTTCAATTGTTTCGGATAATCATACTGCGGCCCATTAAGCAAACACGAAGAAATTTAGATTAAAATTAGATTACATTTTTATCTAATTTTACAAATTCCTTTCAATGTATATTTATTTAAATACGTATTGCAGACGAATCAGTAAGATCCGAAAAGGTAAGCCCTTTGACGCGGTCCACAGAGAGGGACGTTAGATTTCATTCCCAAATCGGATTCCCTGTGGCTGCCGATAATTAATCCAGACACGTTCGCGAGCGTTTTTCCAGCGCGAAGAACCGACGGAGTTAATTAAAATGCGACTCACGGGCCACGATGTCACTACTAATTTACAGGGCGCAGACGCCGCGAAAAAGGTCAATCCCGGTCATTCTTTACGGCCGCGGTTTGAGCGATGTTTTGATTTAAATCGAGTTTCGCCGCTTTTAATGACGTCCCGGGCCACCGCGGTTTTCTGGACCGGCGGAACGTTATGTTCAAAGTACGAAGAAGGTCTGATTACTGGTCGGCAAAACTGCTACCTGGTTGTTACGTTGATTAAATAATTAGATAGACGGCAGTGTGTCAAAGACAGCTGAGATTCGTCGACTTGAAAACTTCTATTAGCAATTTTTATTCTCTCGCCATTGTTCTCCAATAATTGTGTCATTAAGGTGGAAACACGATGACATGAAAATCAATCAATTTTTAAACTAAATCGTCGTTCGTTTGATTTAGTATTTTACCAAAGGTTTCAAAGGTGCCAGAAAAATGTCACAGAGTCTATTTTTTCTTTTTGCTCTAAGCGTTGAAAAATCGTCTTTGATTCTCTCGCGAGAGAACGAAACAACGTCCGAGCCAATAGATTGAATAATTCAACTGCTCGAATGAGATCGATTTTCCGGAAAGGTAAAACCACGCTATAAAACACGCGGCTTGGCTCTCGCAATCCTTAATGTCCCGAGGCGATCGGTACGGATAAAGCGCCGAAATGGAGGAAGCGGGATTAAGCGATTCCGCGATGCTAAACGCATCTGACCGACGCGACGCAATGCTTGTTCGACGCGCGGGATTTGCTTGGAAACATTAACACGGCCCGATTAAATCGACCAATGTACTGAACGGACCGAACGCTGTGCCGGATATGAACTTGAAATTTGCATAGCACGACACAGTCGGCTGCTTCGTGCGATTAACGCGATCACGGCCGACAGGGCCAAAAGATTTAGATCCAGAAACGTATGGCCGCTGTTCGAGCTAACAAATTGTACGCGGGACGATTGACTAATGCGAGTCGGCTGCGGATCTCTATGCTCTTCCAGCTAGCTCGTATCAATTCCTCGACGCTCGCCGTCGCCGAGTCCAATGATTTCGGCGATGCTGTCATTTTTAACGCGTTCGTGGGCATTGATGCTATAGCATTCACTGTCGTTGCGACTTAATTTAGTAATATTTACGATACAGTATAATTTTCATTATTATTTATACCTTCTTGTCAGCGAGATGGCAGTTTATAAGTACCATTTTTGAAAAATGAACACGTGCATTCTGGTAGACCTAACACAAATTATTAGATTATTATTACTCAAAATTATAATAATATAAACGATTAGTTATTACAAGATGTCGTGTTGTAAGAGGGCTACCTGCTGTCAGAGATCCGCCATCTTGACCAGTTTGGTACTTTCAACGTTAACCTGAAAGAATGCTCGCCGCAGAGATCGGCGTCGTAAAAATCGGTCCTCGTGGAGCGCGTTAAACGGAACGATCATTAGACGGTTTATAATTTCAGCGGCGCTTGTACACCACCCGGCGGTGTACGGTTCGGAAACCGCGGAGGAATTCCAGCGTCCGAATGCAATAACTAGTGTCCGCGTTAGCGGCGATAAAACGGAGGAATCCGTACGCGAGACCGTAATGCGTATGCAAATCAGGTGTTACGGTAGGCGGCGGAGCAATTTCGAGGGAATCTCCGAAGCGGTAAAGCAGAAAGAAGTATTCGAACGGGGATCATACGTCCCCGAAACTCGGTCCCGCGCGCGAACCGTTTGTAAAAGCTCCGGCACGTAATCTGCGTGTTCACTTGTTGCATCTGGGCGATATTTAATGACACGTAAGTCGCCGTAAATCATCGCGTTCAGCAGCGCGTTAATTCGCGCGCGCTCGAGAACCGGCGAGTCGAGCACCGGGCTCGGCGATGCGGAAGAACCTGCTGCTAAATAACTGGACGAGAAGGTCGAGAAGCTGTCGGACAATTAGAGGAACAGTGTGAAAGATCGCGATCGACAGGGACCGAGAGGAACGGAAATCTCACGGCGTCGGAATTCGGGGAGAAATGCTTCCGGTCGGTCGACGCGTTTCTAAATTCATAAGCAAATAGAAGAATGTTTATAAAACGTGGACAAATACGGGACGGATTTCGTTCTCCAGCGAGAAATTCGCTTTTCAATGGAAATCGAGAGAAAGGCTGGAGAAGTGGGGGAAGAGACCGGCGAGGGGGAGGCAGGAAGAGGAGGTGGAAAGAGCGCGCGGCATCGAGGCAAAGCGCGGAGAATGCGAGATTGAGACACCGGAAACGGAAGCCATTAATGGCGTTCACGACGAGTACCGTCAAGTGGGTGAAGCTAGATAGACGAACCGGGAGAGAACGAGAGGATAGAGAGGAGAACGCGGGAAAGAGAAGGAGAGGGGCGGGGCGGAGGAGAGACTTAAAACGCGGGACGCCGGAGCGGAAGGGTAAAGGAGGGTGACCGTAGGAGAAAATCGTGGAACGGAGGGACGAAAGAGGAGAGAGAGTTACACAATGCCATTGTGAATTCGTAACCACGCTTTCGGATCTCCTTTTCTGCAGTCCTCCTGCATCGCCCAGCCATCTTCAATGCGTCCCTCCCGGCCGCGGCCGGGTCTGCAGAGTGCCGTCGGAAAACCCCTTGACGCGTGTCGGGTTCCACGTATTTACCGTTTTTAATCCTTCGAGCGAAGGGCTCCGGCCCTCTGCGCCAGCGCCACTCGTTTCTTCTCGGTCTCCGGCCCTTACCCTCTCGCCCTTACCCTTGCCCGTAAGCCCATCGACCGCTCGAGCATCGAAAATTTTGCACAGCTACTTCGCGCGACTGCTGAAAGCGACGACTACGCCCGGAAGGAAGAGGACCATGCGCCACGTGTAAACCCGGGATTGCTTTGGGAGCCGAGTTCTGACACTCGCGAGAGTGTTGTTCTTTACTCTGGCTGCTGCTTATTCGGTTTTAATTGAATTTTAAACGAGATAAACGCGGTCCGCGGCGACAGGGAACGTCATTTCTGACGTTTTTTGCTTTGCTGCATTATGTCGGAACGCCGTTATCGGTACCGCGGTTCTTTACGCGGCCTAAACAGGAAATGCATGGGCGTTTATCCCCTTCTTGAATAACTTTAACGAATTATGAATAGTCTAATCAAATTATTAAATCACTGTTTTTATTATAAATGCATCAAATCCGAAATCTAGAACTCGGTTCTTATTCACTGAGCAATTCTCCAATTTAAAATTAAATCAAAGCTTCCTATTGTAAATGCATATGCATTGCTAATTAATTTTAGTTCGATGCTTGCGATTGTAATTCAAGTTTCACAGCTGGTGGAAGTTTTTAATTAAGAGGAACATTTCTGTAGGAAAGGAGTATTATTCATTGAATATTATACTTGCAGAATGCACAAATGAATGCATTACACGTATAGATTGCGAAGGATGATAAAGCCTATATATAATCGATAACCATAAA